>JAOUZG010041477.1:6597699-6610982 GCA_026289955.1 Argiope argentata
CAAAAATCATATTCTGATTGATTTTTAAATAATTAAAATTGCAAAAAAATATTTTGCATTTACCCTCCAAACTATACTTGTGCTAAATCATCTTGTGCATACAAACTAAGTTCATAGTAAAATATGATCTGACCTGTAGAGAACCAACACACATACATGCTCCTTTATTATCCATAGAAATAAAGTCAAACATTTTAAAATTAATATTTTATTTGCATTAAATGGCATATATTTATTTAATAAAGTATAAAAATAAAGTTGCCGGATAGGAAAACTTAAGTAAACTAAATATATTGTATATATCACTCTCTACTTCGTACAAGAGATCTTAAAAATCAATAACAAGTATTATGACGGTTGTTATAGCAATATTTTAACGTCATTAAAATTCTTAACTCGGCTTAAACCGTCATAAATCTTGATAATAATATCGTAGGAAAATTCCGACGATATTAGGTAACAGAGCATAAATTTTCCCTCAAACTATTTTACGGCACAGTTTACTTTTATCGAGTACTTCGCGATAAATCATTTTAACTCCCAACTTTCAGAAAATTACTTAGTTTACCTAAACTTAAGATAAGAGGAAGCATATTATGGAAGTTAAAAATTTTCAAAATCTCAAAAGCGGTGAAATATTCATTTTATCACCCGGTTTTTAGATCCCATGTTCTTTCAATAAAATATTTTTCACTAAAAAATATATGTATAAAGATATTTTACCATTCATAACTCTAAAAAAAAGAGAACTTCAAAAAAAAAATCCTTCCTCCCAAATCTAAAATGATTTTCGGCTTCTCTCATCATTCTTCCTTAACCAGATTATGGAAATTACTGACTTGGATGGAAATATCGGGTGTCTTTTTTTTCCTTCCCTTCTATAAAATCTCTCTCTTTTTTTTTCAATTTCGTCTTTTTTCAGCCGAAAAATAAAATTGAACTACTTTAGCATGTGGACCGTCGCTTGACAGCATATATCATACTTAATCATAAAATCAATAACTCGAGCGAAGTTTGAAGCGTTGGATCGCTTCTGGTTGCTCAGCATAGAGACTGGTGATGCGTATCTCGATATCACGTCGCTCCTTCGTCAAAATCATCCGCAAAATCTTCCCGACACTGCATAAGAAGATCCATTTAGAAAAAGAAAAGCATTTTGTCAAACAAATTTTATCCACCTGTCTGCTTTTATTTTTAGTTAATTATCATTTATTTATTGACGGAAATAGTTTTTTTTAATATGAGGAACAAAAATGAATTATGAGAAAGTTCAATGAAAGAGTAGTAATTAGAATTGATTTAGTCAAAAAATGGTTTTAAAAACCAATTAGGGACTCTAATTTTCACTAGATTAAATATATCTAATCAAGTTTATGAATCAGACTAGTGACTTATTGGAAGCATGTTACTTTTTATCTGTCAAAGCGATCTAAAAGCTATAGATAACGACTGAAATTGAAAGGGCTTTCAAATAGAGGGGACTTGCCATTAGATTGCCCAGGAAAGTTGGTCCACATTTGTGTTTTAATTGGTGGAGAATTAGTAGTTGTAATTAGGATTAGTAATTAAGATTTATTTAATCAGAATATCGTTTTAATAAGCAATTAGTGGTTTTAATTTCCACTTGGTTAAATATATCTAATCAAATCCTTCAGTCAAAGATTTGTAACTTATTGAAAAAAATTTCTTTCTATTGGTCAAAACGATCTACTAAACAACACTGAAGTTTAGAATGCTTTCGTCTATGAAGGAATTGCCGTTATTTCTTCCAGGAAAGTTGGTCCGCATTTGTGTTTTAATTGGAGGAGAATTGGGAGTAGTAATTAGGATTGATTTAGTCAGAACATTGTTTTAAAAAGAAATAGTGGCTCTAATTTCTACTTGATTAAATATATTAATCAAATCCATCAATAAGTTTCTTCATGTTGGTCAAAACTATCAAAAAGTATATAGATAACATCTGCGATTGAGAGTTCTTTCATATGTAGGGGAATCGGCATTAGATCATCTAGGAAAGTTGGGCCACATTTGTGTTTTAACTGAAGGAAAATTCAAAGAATATTTAGCATATATCTTGATCTTAAATAGAAACTGTTTAAAAAAGCATAAATTAGCCCTCTAGTTTAAATGCAACTGGTAAAGGAATGCCAAACCTTTCTGTGATGTAATGATTTAATTCATTTTAATCTCGCTGATTAGATGATCATGTTTACCTGAGAGTCGTCGAAGCGACCCCTAAGTTCGACTGTCAAAGACTTAAATCATTCGACTGATCTATTTAGGCAAGATTGTCAAACGGAATGTGGCGCTTGATGATTTAATTGGTTCTGAAGTCAAAGGCTATTTGATCTGGTGTTGCCTTTGTCTCTGTATGACTTCGAATGCTTCAATCTGCCACGTGTTTGAACAAAATATATTTCACAATAATGTATTTGCTCGGTATCAACTAGGGTGGAGGATCTGTGAAATGCATTTCAGATTGTACATAAGCCGCTCTTTAAGAGCGTAAACTATTTAAATTCTCAGATGCCTTTTTCTTATTTTGATTTAAAATTCAGATTATTTCAAGTATGAAAATTCATCTTGTCATAACTACTTGTTTTAGAACATTACTAAGCTTTTTAGCCAAATTTTTGCACAATTCAGAAGCTTCATCTTACCAAATTAAAAAAAATAATAATAATAAAAATAAATTGTGAACTTAATTATTAAAATAAATTCATTTAATTTGCCTAATTGGTATGTGATGAAATACCGAAGATATAGTTATAGTTTTTAGTAATAATATATGTTTTAATATTATAATACGAGTAGTCTACTCATATTATATTCATTAATGAGCAAGTAGGTATACACCATTTAGTGTGAGCAATTAATTTTGCATTTCAATGTTGAAGTAATCGGTATCTGAAATATATGCAATTAAATAAACTCAGGCACACATTCAGAAAGAAAAAGACTGACATTAAAAGAATTTGGATAATGTCATCTGTGTAAAAATTTAGTGTTGCTTTTCTTGATTAAACAATAATTTATCTGATAGTGAAGATTGTAGCCTGGGTGAAATGACTTGAAGACACAGGTTGTCTTTTATGTGGTTTATTGCTAACATCAACAACAAAATGCACTTGAGGCCTAGAGAACTACACATAAAATTTTCGAGAGAGAGCGGAGATCACACTCTCCGTAGTATCCAAGTCAAGTTCATTTCTGCTGGAAAAAAATTTACTAACATTAGCAGTGACGTCACGTGGTGTTTACATGATTGGCAGTTGGTTCCGACCAAGAAGATCACGTGGTTAACTGAATTCTTAACAATCTGCTTTGGAGTTTGTAAAATGTCTATGTCATCTGACTTCAGTTAATATGTTGCCTTCTGGATAGCATATTAATCGAAAACCGATGGAATATTAAAATAAGATACTAATGAAGATGAACTTAATAAAGAACCCTGAAAGTTTGAGTTATTTTGAGAATAGTTTTTGCTATCGTTCTATTAGTATGGCATTTTTAATTATAACAGTTATTGAAAATTATTTACACAATAAAGTCAATTATTTGTCAATGTAAAATTTACAAACTAAAAGCACATTTCCCATTTTTGGCAGATAGCAGTTTTTGATTATAGCATTTTCAGAAGTTTGAGCACGAGCAAACACATAATCTAAGTCATCAATATTGATACTAAAATCATTAAAATTTCTTAAAACTTTGTAACAATACCTACTGACGATTCTAATACTTTCTCGCTGTGTTCTTAAAAGTAAAAAGTCCTTTCCTAATTATAATAAAATTTTAAAAACTGCAGATAATATTGTTTCATTTAATCATTAAAAATGGGGGAAGCTTCCTTCTTCGGCAAGATTTATTTTTAAAAAAAAAAACCAGAGCGCAACAAAATGCATCAGCACCGTTACAAACAAAACGTCATTTTGATAACTCAAAAATAATGAAAAAGAATTTAAATAATTTTTTTCAAAAATCCAATAATGTTGATTTTGTTTTAAAAGCTTTATAACAGAAGAAACAACTAATCCTCTTTCTACTTTAAATTTTATTTCAATTAGCTACTTTTATGATCTTTTAAATCTATTTTTCATCCCAGAATAACAAACAAGCATTGCAAAAGCGCCCTAGCCACATGCATTCTTTGTCTAAATCCTTTGTTAATTATTTTAACTAGAAACGAGAGGCACTTTTCGAAACTATTTGGCTGCCGTTCAAGCGGCCGGATATTCCGCAGTGGGTCAGTAAGACTGCGCCACTGGCGGGGCTCTAGGACACGCCCCTGCACCAACGCCCCTCCGTGTCCCGGCAACGAAAATTCACGTCCTGTTGTTGAATTGGCCTGGCAGATATCCGCGGAAACTTTGCCAAAAAAAGTTTGATTTACAGAAACGTACTGTGGACGTCTTTGCCAATGAGGAGAATTTATTTAATGCATTATTTGGAGGGCTAGATTAGATGAAAAGATGTGCCACAACAAAAGATACGATATCTGAAACTGTCTAGCGACCTCATTAGATAAATATGCAGTTTTAGACTTTTCTTTTCAATATCTTGAACGCTCATTTGAATAACAAAAGCATTTTTTTTTTGTATTTCATAGTTTGCTTAAAAGTTTTCATATGTTCTAGATCCGTGGAGAATTTGCATCTTGTCGCTTTGATCAGGTAGAGTAAATTTACATTGTCTGGTTTGTTTGTTTGTCCTCATTTCGTTTTTCCTCATTGAGTTCACAATTAGAAATTGTAACCGGTTTATGAAATGAGATCAGTTTATTTTGTATTTTAATGTGAAATCAACAAATTTATAAAAAAATGATAAAAAATAATGTTTTATAATTTAGCAGAACAAAAATACATTATTATGTACTGGCGTGGGAGGTATCAATTTTTGATTATCAATACGGAATTTGCCAATACAGCTTATCAACTGATAATTGAGTATTATCATGAATATACTTTTCTTGAAAGCGGATTTATTTTTCAGGGACAAATTTTCTTACCTAGAATGGAGAATATGTTGTTAAGTTTTAGGAATAACTAAAAATGATGGCAGGGAGTTACAAGGCTCATGAATAACTACTTCCTTTGGCGATGAAAATGATTATTTCTTGCCAGTTTTTTCTAATCTAGTTTTTCGAGTGCTTGTTAACAGCACTCCATTTTGAAATAACACGAAGACGGTTTGAGGCCTATTTCATAGTTTAAAGCCAAGATCAGATTATGACATTTAAATCGGCACGCCTCTTTCCTAACTTCAGCGCCACACCTATGGGAGGACATCAGATTTCACATCAGCAGAACTACATTCATGACAACCTTCCGATGGAATGGATTTCAAATCTAAATATTTACGATTTCAAAACAGTAATCTTATCATCACAATTCAGCAGGCTCCTTATTTTAATTACCGAAACTTATTTTTGGGTTTAAAATCACTGCAAGACATTGGATTTTTTTCAGAAAGTTGGTAATAAATAAATAGATGTTGATCTGCCAGTTGTTGTCACTGATCTACATATTCAAAATCAGTGGATAACAAAATCAAGAAACCTAATTCTAACCACTTTTCAGTTGTCCTATTAGATTTACTAATCCTTCACGATTTCACCAATTTTTTTTATGTGAAAGCTGATGATACTCTATATATGCTTTCGATGGGTCTTCTCCCAAACCAGAATGTTTTCTAGAAAAATTTTAAAACATTCTTTCACTAATATGGGAGTAAAGGCTACTCAGTTACAGTCATTGTACCGATTTCGCCAATTTTTATTTCTTATGAAAATTTATATGCTCTAAACAAATTTTAGTTTTCTTTCTTCTTATGGTCATCGATTTTCTTCATATGCCACCCAAAAAATTTGACAGAGCCCCTGCCACAACCAACTTCCCCAAATCACTTCGTTGCTTTTCTAATCAATTAGAATGATCTATGATCACTATGCAAATATAATTAAATTCAATAGAGTTGATCAAAATGACTAAATGAATACATTTTATACGTGATGGGATATTTGATCCTCGAATTTGGCTGATTTCATTCATATTGCCACTTCCAGTGCTTTTTATACAATGGATTTCATTTCAGTAAGTATTGGCATTAATGAGATATTTAATCAAACAATGAAAGTGTCTGTTTTTGACATTTCAAAACTCTACCGCCTTCTATAATAAATCCATCAACATTACCCTGATATCATTCGATACCACTGAAAGTTTAGAGATAAAGTAAAGATATTAAGAGTCCTTACGTGACATCCTAAAGAAAGAAGTATAAAACCGACAACATTATCCAAACATCGTCGGTTGCTATTTCAAGCTTCGAGATAAAGTAAAGATAAAGAGTTGTCACGTGATATCCTAAAGAAAGGAGTACATCTGATCGGAATCTAACGTGAGTCCCAAAACCTGGAAAAAATAAGAAGGGTGTCCATAAAACTTTATAATAATAATTTTATTCTCCCATCAAGAAAGGCCATGGTGACCCGGTAGTAAGGCTTCAGCTTCGGAACTTGAGTACTTCAAGTTCGAGACCCGATTCTCCCGTCATATAAGCAAGTCTGGTTCCCTTTAAATCGATCAGGTCCAAACGTCCTGCTGTTGGTGTGGTATAGAAGTTTAAAGAAAGGGTGCGCGCTCAGGTGTCGTCTGCATCATGTGGCAACGGTTAAAAACTACTAGGTCCTCCCCATAATATTCCTATTGTTGCTTTAAAAATGAAACATTAATATAACTATAATAAACTCGCCAGGATAAAAATAAGGGCATTGCCCAGAACAGTAAACAACACAAGTACTAAGATCTTTATTTTCAGATTCTCGCACATAAAAGTTTTGTGTTTCGTGATATAGTTATAAAAAAAGGAATATACATTTTAGAATACTTTTTTTTCTTAAAATTAAAAAGAAATTTGGACACAGATCACGTGAAATTCATATACAAAACTTCATCTACAGAAACCTTTTATATGACGATGATACTTTACTATACCATTTAAATCATGTCGACATTTTCATAATAACATTATACTTTTTAAAGGTCTTCAAAAATAGCAAACAAAATTTAGCTTTAATCATTAAAGACAAAAATTATTTTTTTTATATATTAATGAGACAAAAATATTTTAATTAGTTTTTTTTGCTTGTCTGAATTTTTTCAGCTGAAAAATTTAGCGAATAATTACAAAAAAAAAAATTGAAAAATTGGAGGCTTTTGCACTTTTCTAAATCAGGCGACATATACCTCCCTTTTAACAGATTTTTGTTAAAAATTTACTATGTATCTATAGTTTGAACATTAAAACTATAAATTAAATTTCACTTCCCTAAATAGCTACATTTCTGAATTATCATGCTTGTACTCTTCTGAGGGAACAGAGAAGTAGACACTCAACCCCCTTGATTGATTTAGTTCAGAATTTGGAGCAGAAAAACACTTCAGTCGCTTAATTTAATTGCATTAAATTTAATTGGTATAATTTTTTTTGTTTTGTAGCTATCTAGCACATTTGAACTTGAACAGACAGAACTCTT
Organism: Argiope argentata; assembly: GCA_026289955.1. NCBI lineage: Eukaryota > Metazoa > Arthropoda > Arachnida > Araneae > Araneidae > Argiope > Argiope argentata. The sequence continues at coordinate 6,605,237 of JAOUZG010041477.1, forward strand.
CTGAATATATTTTGTTCAAAATATAATAAAACTCTACAAATTTAATGTAAAAGCCAAATGCTAAATTTCATTCGTCTAGATTAAAGCGCTTTCGAATTATCGTGAATTACCGTGCCTTTGAAAGACAGATATACTTCTGAATGTGTTTTGTTCAAAATATGATAGAACTCTACAAATTTTTTGTAAAATCTAAATGCTAAATTTCATTGATCTAGCTTAAAGTGCTCAGAAATAGACTGAAAGCCAAAAAATGTATTTGGAGAATTCAGGGAGGTCTAAAATGCTGAGATTAATCGAAATTTTGGATTCGAATTTTTTTACCATTGCAATATTTTTGCGCGAAAAATAAAAATCAATAAGTTGGAGCTACCCTAAACGGTAGACAGCTATCAATCGATAGTTTTCCTATCACCGATGATAATTAACTGCTCCGGTAACCGGCCCACACAGATTCTGTTTCCGAAGCTTCAGATGGCAACTCCTGACGTCACGTCACGTAATAGCTGGCGTGAAGCACCGGATTACGTTTTCATCAGGGCCGCAGGCGGTTTTCTGGTAATTACTCCGCCGTTGTCTTTTAATGGAATTCTCCGGAATGGAAAAGGGGTCTTCTTCATCTCCAATAATCGAATGTCTCGGATTTCGGCACTTAATTATGAATTGGATGGATGTGAAAGAAAGCAATGGGGATTTCGTATTCATGTGACAAGAGAAATTGGCTGAAGTAGCCTCTGTGTGCGTTACGGTAGTTTATGCAAAGCATTACTTGTTCTCGAGGAAGAGATTTCTTGTAACATTGCCATTCAGAGCTGATGTAAATGGCCATTTAGAAGAATGCAAAACTCTTATCATGTGTAGATTTATAGTTTATACTTTTCACTATCTCATATAAAAAGTAGATAATTATATTAACGTCCTGTTTTTCCCCCTATTTTGGACGGACCTCGTAATTTTGAGCCACGATCAAATGACGAGGGCGACACCTGAGCTGTCACATTCTCTCCCACCTTCCACATTACACCACAGGAAGGATGTTACCCTAACGGATTTAGCGTTAGCTTAAAAAGACGGTTCATTGGTAGAGTCGTGTCTCGAACAAACCCTCCGGGGCCTCTTATATTTTAAATTCTTATTATGGGTAGATATAACGTATGCTTTTGATTTTCCTCATATATGAAGTATACAAAGAGGAAATTCTAATTTAAATTTTGAACGAATCTTTGCATTATAAACATGTTTGAATCCGGAAAATCATTTTTGGAGGATTCATGGTGGTCTGTGAACACAATGACTCAAAAACAATTTATGCTGGACGGATGAAATTTGGTATGTGGTCCGTATTCCTAATTTGTAGATGTCTGTCAAATTCCCACCGAAATCCATTTAGGTGAAATCTGGTTGACCGACTATCCGAATATAAGTTCCCGTTATTACTACAAAACGAAGAAAGCTAAATGAAGAAAATTTGGAGGACAAATATAATACTTAAATGTGGATCCGTATCAAATTTGAAATCAAATGTATGAAAGGGTTATTCATCAGCCAGCCTGTACTTTCAAAATCATGTAAATTCAATAACACGAAAACACGATTAAAATATATCACATTTTGAATATGATTTTGGGATAACAATTGTGCTGCTGTTTCAAATTTTGGTTTTCATAGGTCAAAAAAATGGCGCTGAAAATACATTTTCGCTTTTTCTGATACTTTTGTATTATTTACATTCCAGCAACTAACCATCAAAATAAAACAAACGTCACACTTTAATAGATATTTCATAACTATTATTCACTAATGTTCGAGGTTAATAATAAGCAAATATATTTATTAGAAATCATGCGAGAAAGTTTAGGACAGATCACTCCCATCGGCTTATTTTGGAAATAGTGCACAGATGAACCAATGCTAAGTTGACTAAGAACTCTAATTAAAATAAAATTAATATGTTTCTTCATCAAAATAAGAATTTTTTTAATCAAAAACATAACCATTTTATAAATTTCGAAAATGGAAGTAGATTTAACTGAATTTTATACAAAAATAAGAATTTTAATTTGCTTTATGAAGTAAGAAAAATAAGTTTGGAAATAAAATAAGATTGTACGCTTGTATGCAGTTTAATATTGCGATTAGAAAATTGTATCCATATATATTTTCAAATATCCAATTATCTTTTTCAAATGTCCACTAAGAGCGCGAAGTGGTTGAAATGACTTGAAGAGACTTGAAATATTATTTCCCAATTTTTTTAACATCAGAATCCAAGTAAATCGCATTTTTTTAAATAAAAATTTAGATTTTAAATAAATTGTAATACTAATAAACCATTTCCCAACCACAATCACAGCACTGATTTCACGATTTCTTTTTATTATTATTATTTGGAAATTAATGACAGCTAAATTCTTCATCATACTACTATTTTCGTTTTCAAAATTATGCATAGAAAGACCATACCTTAAAAAGGTAAGAATTTACTATCATAACACTAAAAAAAATTGTTTCTATACAAAAAATCTTCTTCAAGCGTCACCTTCCGCCTCTTTAAACTATACAACTAGTTATTTTAAAACAAATAAAATGGTAGAAAATTTTGCACAGTTTACAGCTTTATAAAACCTGAGTAAAAAAATATAGTTTTTTCTTCAAAACTCAAAGTAGTATTTCAGAAAAATCGGCAAAACAGGATATTTTTCTAAAAATAAATTAAGTTAATCGAATCATTATTTCTTTTACACTTCTACAAGCAAGGATAATATAATTCATTTCTGTATTGGGAATGAAAAAAGTAATGCCTTTCATTTGAATAGACACAATAAGGAATGGCCAATTTGTGTGTATAGAACCGGTTTTTTATAATGTTTTGAGACTGGAGTCTAAAAACAGTAGAATAAAAACTCACGCCTTACAATTTTTTCAGCGCCATTTGTCATTTTTCATTCTCCGCTTTATGCGGCTTTATCTTTCTATGAAAACGCAAAGTATAATGATGAAGAAGTCCTTTCTTTCTTCTTTGTCATCGTAGTTAAAGTAGTATAGCGCAAATTCAATAGCTGGATGAGAAGCTTTTTTTCGTATAAAATTATATGAGAGTTAAATAAGGCCGAAAAAAAGTGTTGCCATCTATTTGTTTATATGGTTTCTTACGACTCAAGTAAGAAACCATAAACATACTTTCACTAGCATAATGAATAAAAATAAAAATAATAATAGAGGACAGTATTCTGTTATTAAAAGCTATAAATAGAGTGCATATGAAAGGGATATATCATTTCCATATGAGACGCAATTCATAGAAGAGTAAATAAAATAATTAAAATTCGTGTGATATTATCATTCAGCAAGAATGGAAGGAATTCTGCCTAACAAGTCTATCGTAAATACTATTTAATTTCTATTTCTTTACTTTCTATTCGCCTAGCAAAATGAGATTTAACACACAATAGTTTCAACTTGAGCATCTGGGGCCACGATCGCCACGGGAGAAGGTCTCAGTTTTGGAACCGATATATTTCAGGTTCGCAACCCAATTTCATCAAAGACCCTTCGTGTAAGTGGTTCAGGTTCGATGCATGTTAAATCCAACGTGGCCAAACGACCTCCCGCCTGTGGTGTGCAAATTTGAAGAGGAGGTTCCAGCTCAGGTGTCATCCTTGTCACCTAATTACTGCTCCAAATTATGATATCCTCTCCAAAATATCCATACTGCTGCTTTAAAAGGGGATGTTAATGTAACTAAATTAACCACGAGCAGCTCAATAAATCAGTTACTACCTATATTACATATAAATTTATGAAATAAATTCCTTTTCTCCCTCTCAGAGCTGTTCCGTGAATAATTATAATCTCTTTCTGTTCCTAGCTTCATTATGATGAAAATCGAGTTTGAGTTAAGTATTGCAACCTTCTTCAAATGACTCAGTCCTCAATTTTTAAAGCTGTTATATTCTATTGAAAGAAGACTTTATTTTCTATTCAACGTTGTTTTATTGCTTCGAGTTTTCTCCTTTTTTTCCACCTTTCGCTTCTTATACCGTTCAGGCATCTGTTTGTGCTGTGATAAAAGTGGAATTTGCACCTTGAAAGTTCAAATTTATTTTATCGACACTTGTGTAATGTCGACCGACCAGCCACGATTCAACATAGCTGAATCAATAAATTAAAAAAAACAGACAGTAGCACAACAAAATTCGTTATAATTCGACAGAAATCTACGAATTAGGAGTAGCGACTGCATACCACATTTCATCTATTTAGCTCAAAATGTTTTTGAATTATCATGTTCACATTCCGACGTAAATACCGAAAAGTGTTTTTCGAATGCATGGTTGTTTGAAATGTAGAAATTCTTTCAAAATTCAAAATTGAATTTTTTGACGATTACATTATTTTCTCTTTGTATATTTTGTGGGTCGCGAAGGCCTGGTAATAAAGTTCCGGCCCGGGAACCGAAGTGTTTCAGCTTCGATATCCGAATCCTCTGAAGAACCGTCGTGTAAACAGATCTGCTACACACAAAATATGTCGGGGTCAAACGCCCACTTTCTGGTGTGGTATGGAAGTTTGGGGATTGGTGTCAACTCAGAGTCTTTCTCGTCAACGGACCACGGTTCAAAATTACGAGGTCCATCCCAAAATAGCTCTTGTGTTGCTTTAATATAATAATAATACCTATATTAATATACCTAAAAATTAAACTTTCAAAAAAATTCAATGTTTCTAACAAATTGAATTGCAACCGCGTGAACAACTTACATTCCATAACCGTTCACCTGGAAAAAGAGTAGTAAAAAGATAAAAACCTAGAATTTTGACAAACGGATGAAGTTTGTCTATTTCAGTTTGTCACTGTCTGGATTGAAAGGCTGTCAATTCTGGTTTCAAACGGTAAATGTTGACAATGAATCTGTGACATCATCTCTTGTGACCAGGGCATCCAAACAAAGATGAGGAAATCTATGTATCGTGCTATTCTTCATGCGAGTGAATGGTTTAACTATTATACAGCTATCACTACTGGAAGCATCTATTGCCTGTATAAATTAACATGATCTACGAATAATACGATGCCATACTAATCACGAATGTCTATTATTCGGGGGTAATCCTAATTACGGTAACTATTACCGGCGTAGTTTGTAGAGCGTTAATTTTGCGTGCGACAGCAGCTACTTTGGTGAACTAAACGTTCAGTTTCTGAGAAATTCAACTTATGGTCACTTAACTGTAAGACTGTGAATCCACTGCCCTTAAACTATTTCTGAACTTAATACTCATTTGAATCACTTTTAAGAGTGATTTTTAAAAATTTAAGAATTAAACCTTCTTTAAATACTCGGATTTGTCATTTTTTAAGACATTTCTGATGACTTCATATAATTATACATCAAAACAGAAAACGATGTCCATTCGCTTCTGGTGTCACTAATCCGGATGCTTGTTCGCATATAAGATTCAACAACGACGCAAGAAAGAAACATTAAGAAAAAGTTTTTATTTTCTAGTTAATACAAATCTCGATAACTCGGGAAAAGATACAGTTAGTTCGTGCATCACATGATTAATCCACTTGCACAAAATAGCACCTTAAACCGCGAAGTCCTCTTGATAAAAGAAGGACTCCCACAGCTTAATGGCATTTCAATCAACATTGTAGCCAAAGTTACTTGGGGTATCTTTACAACCATATAAGAAATTGTGTGTGTGTGTGTGTGTGTGTGTGTGTGTGTGTGTGTGTGTGTGT
>JAOUZG010041477.1:6610992-6628913 GCA_026289955.1 Argiope argentata
GTGTGTGTGTGTGTGTGTGTGTGTGTGTGTGTGTGTGTGTGTGTGTGATTTTAAACATAGCCCAATATTCAATGCAACTGCAAAGGAATTACTCCCACCTTGCCGAAGCAAACGCGAGGGGAACTTCAGCTCACCGCGACATGGCAATAAAAGTAGAAGTCAAAATTAATGCGAAATGCACCTATTACTGCGCAACCTGCGACTCGTATGTCCATCACGGACAAAAAAAAATAATCCTCGAAATCAGATATAGATAGCTCAACTTAATTAATTATCATATCCTCCAGGGAAGAAAATATGCTTATTTACAAGACAACTTCTCATTCTTATATATAAGGTGCAACCCGAGGAAATGATATTTAATATGATAAAACTTAATATTTTAAATAGTTTTTTCACTGTTAAGGAACTCTTACAAAAGTTGTTTGTCGTTTTCTATTATTGCATTTGTTAGTTACAGATTTCGTATTTTCAACTTCAATTATAATCGATCATTGTCTTGAAGCTGGCTGTTTATCAAAGTAATAAAAGGGAGGAGATGTCTAAAATAGAGAGGAGAATGATATTTAAGTTTTGCTGGGGGGGGGGGGACTCTGATATTATTCAGCGATATAATTTTAAATCCCTCGCTATTTTCATTATCATATTTCTATAACCAACTAGTCGCTTTCAGTGGCTAGCCTATCCACCAAGAATAATTATTATATTTCCTTCCATTTGAATAGTTTGGACATAATTTCATGCTCACGAGTCATTCAAATTGTCAGATATCAAGGGCATTTTATTTTAATCGCCTTTCATGCATTCTGTTCATAGTCCGCATGAAGATTTATAATGAAGACTCGTCCCATGACATCAAAGCATCATTTGCTGCAAAAGTATAAACTTTTTGAAGGAATATGAATTCCATGTTTGATTAAAAAATCTTGATATTTTTTAATATTGTAGATATTAAAAAGAAGTTTTCATCTTTCACTTTCAGCAATAGGGGAAAGTCAAGCGCTTAAATGTTTGATGAAACAATAAAAATGATTTGACGCATAAAATAAAAGATAATTTATTTCTGGAAATCAGAAGAAGAAAAAAATATTTTAAAGAAATAAAAAAAATTGAACGATTATAACATTAATATCATTGAAAAGATATATTTTGGTATCTAAAGGAGATACAAAAATCTTTTTTGTGTTGTAATATTTTCAGAAATTGTTGATGAAAAATCTTCAAAATTGCGATATTAATTGAAATTCTGAAATTTAAGTATACATTTTTACATTTCAAAGCATACATGCATTGAATACGGCTAAGTAAAAAAAAAACTTTAAAGGTCAAAAGGTCTGGCTGGCAGAGAGTCAATATACATATAAAAACACACACACATTCACCTTTATTATAAGTAGAGATCCTTATAATATTTTCATTCATTTTTGCGCAGTTCATTCGATTTCATTTTCATAAAAATTGTAATTACTGCTAGAAGGAATTAGAAATACATTTTTTCCCAAATTTAATTCACCCCAGTAACTGTGAACACAAAAATGTTTGAGTAAATTTTAAAAAGATACTAAATGAAAAAAAAAATCTACCTAACGTTTTCAGTAATTGAATTTCAATTATAAAATTCTATCTAGCGAATTGAAGTTTGATTATAAAATCTTCCGAATAGAGGAAAAAATTCCTATTCATAGAAAAACTAATTAATCTTAAGAAAAACTGTACATAGGAAAAAACTAATCGATCTTACAATGAAAAAAATAATCAGAAGGATATCTAATTAAATTAGAATTGTCGAAGTTTTCTTGAAAGTGTTTTCGCCATTTTAGTCTAGAATTCTGATAACTTTTATTCTTTTATCATTTAAAATAAAAAATTTAAATAACCCTTTAATATTAAAAAATTTCTCAGTTGTATAGAATTTCTTAGAATTAAAGAAATTCAATATCCTTTTTCAATGCGTCTATTTCAGAATGTTTACGTTACATTAACATGGTATATCAAAAATGTATTTTATGGCTCTTAAAAGAAGAAACTGAATGATTTGATTAAAAATTACTTCATAAATTTCTTTTTAATGAAACTAAATAATAGTCTAGTTGAAAATTAACTATTTACAAATTAAAACCGCACATACATAAATCATTAATTGATTTTTTCTATTTGATGTTCAAATCAAAATAGGGAAAGAAGTTCAATAATTCAAATAGCTTCAAAGAATAGTAAAAAATGTTTTGGACATGAATTTAGTCTTAATTATTATTATAGATTTAATCGGTAAGTTAAATGAAACAAGTATTAGATATATAACTATCATTATATAATTTAGTTTAACAATGCCACGGATGATGAAACTGAGTCGTCGGAAGAAAGTTATTTGTTCCATTTTTTGCTTTTTTCATGAGAGAAATTGCAGAAAGAAGAAGGAAATTAGTAAAGCATTGTCTGGTGTAGTAACAGCAGTGACGCGCTGTTTATGTAATACTAGCTTTTACTCGCGACCTCGCATGCATGGAAAAGCACACAACCAACCTAAAAACAACTTATTTACAGTGCGTACCTGAAATAAAGCAAAACAACAAATCAAGTCCGTATTTCCTTAAAGTATGTTAAGTATATTTTATTTATCGATCGAGATTGAGATAGCTACTGTATTATACACGTTGTTTTAAAACTTTTAATCTAAACGAAAATACATTATCAATAATTACAATACCCAGCGATTTCAATGCCTATTGGGACACTGCAAATGCGTGAATTTTCTACGCTAGTTGGGGTGACGCAATACAGATTAGAAATTTTTAATTTGCTTTATTCTGTTTTATTTTAATTCAGCAAAGTTTTGGACTCAATCCATTTTGTGATGAAATAACAGCTACGATGTCATAGTTCTACGTCAACTTTTTTAAAACGCATCCGTTGTGAAGAAGTATACGTAATAATAAAACAATATTGGTAAAATCAGGTCAAACTTTTATAAATGTATCTGTTTTCAAAGAAGCATACGCAATAATAATACAATATTGGTAAAAGCAGGTAAAAAAATTCTTCAACCGATCATTTCCGGAGACCTATAATCTTTATTACTTATCTGCAAATTACGGTGGCATCAAAACCTCCTAGCCAAAATAACATCATGTTCTAACATGATTAAAAAAACAATTTGGAGGTGCATCTTCCAATATATGTGTGTGCGTGCGTGTGAAAATTTTATTATTTTTTTTATCAAATAGCCTATACTAAAGAATACCATTACAGATATTTTTTTTTCGTTATTAATAAAACATAGCGGTTGTATAATACTAGTTAAAAATTTGTGTTTTCTCACAATCACTGATTTTTTTAAAACTTTTTTGTGACATTTGCTTTCCTGTCTTTAGAAATGTATAAGATTTAGATTTCACTATTTTACGATCATTAATACTTCTTTAAATAGGAATATCAGGAGTACCTAACGTATTTCGAATTGGTTATCGTTAAACAATAAAATTTATGAATACAAATATGCTTAAAATAACAGTTTAAGAAACGTTTGGCATCGTAAATAACTCCCATCGTTCCAATACAAATTAAAACTAGTACCACCTAACACATAAAATAAATAATTCCCCTTCATAAAATAAACATCTTAAAATATTCCGTCGTTTCAAAATTATTAAGCGCCCATAAAACTAAGACCTTAAGCAAATGCTGCCATTTATAATCCGGGCTTCTATTTCTGCAGTTATAACTTGCTGCCTTTATCTTACTTTTGGCCCTTTTGAGTCAAGTCCCGCAGATCCATAATGCAGTTACGAGAAGTAACGAAATTAGGCTGCTCAGATACGGGGCCATTACTTAATTATGTAAGGACCCGAAAGCATTACTGTTATTTGATGTTCGATGTTTTATTTAGAAAAGGTCCGTTTCTTGTTTCGTAACTAAATTTCCTTTTATTAAAAATGCCTCAGAATAGATAGCGAGCCCTTTTAGAAGCGTTTCGAACGTGATAAGGTTGTCCCGTGATTATTCTGTTTTATAATAGGGTTACTGAATCTTCCAAAACTAAATTATCTAATGTTTGCTTGTTATCTCTCTTTTTTTTATTTCGATTCGAAGTTAGGAAAGATATAAAGCTGAATGGATTTTCTGTTTGTTTATATTCAACTACTAAAATATTCATGAATGCAATTTTACGTTTCTCGTGTTTGCGTTATTATTATTCAACTACTTAATTTATAGCATAAAATAAGTTTTCAAAAATAAGTATGATAATAATACGTTTCTAAAAATAAATATGATAATTTGTTTCCAAAAATATGATGATAATGTGTTTCCAAAAGTAAGTAGGATAATAATGTGTTTCCAAAAATAAACGTTTAATAATTAAAAGATAATTATATGAATAAACTTAAAATGTTTTAATTATATGCAAGAATTAAAAAATTGTTTCAGAAATTTGTTTAAGAATTGAAAAATATAATTATTTAAAAAATATTTTTGTACAAATTATAAAAAAATACAACACATTCTTTAAGAAATATTATTGCAGTTATTAATTCTATTAAATTAAAATTATGTTTTAAATGCGATAAAAAATAATTTTCAACATTTTTGAAAAAATTGAACATAGTAAAATAAAACAAAGCTTCAAAGAATTCTTAAGATGTAGATTGTACCATACAGATTATTATTTCAAACTATTTTCCGACAGCATACAATTTTTTAAAACAAAAAGAATTGTTGTATTAACTATATGTTATTCTTATGCAGATATCTATAATTCATTCATTAATACATTTTATACTTACAAACGTGGAATATATCAGTAATTGAATCCAACCGAAATGCTTTTCACTTTAGGATTGACATGTAAGCTAATAATTGAAAATTGTTCAACCCTAACTATTTTTCACTATCTAATGGGGGGGATATTTACATTCAGAGCTTATAAAGTTTAGTAAGTTATAAGTAGCTATAATTTTTTATAAATATATAAGATAGAAAGAATCAGTTTGTGAAAAGTATATAAAACTTGCCGTATTCAGTTTCATTTTGTTATTTCTTCTTAAATTTTGGTTCTTTCCATTGATAGAATTCATTGAAATTTGATATAGATATATTATTATTAATCTCGTGTTCCGCCTTACAACAGAAGGAGGGGTGCAGTAGCTTCTGAGGCTACGGAACTCTGAACACCGGAGGGCATAAGTCTTACCTCTAGCTCACACACGTCACAAACCCTTTTTTAAGGCCGGACTTCATTCATGGATTTCATTCCTTCATCCACAGATCGTAATTTTAGATCTGGGGAATGATTACCTCTGGCCGTTATCCTCAGTAATATTACTCACGACATGGAGGACTTTGTCCCCACGACAGATCTAACGTGCGCTAGCCACAGCATACACGAAAAGTCTTGAGCTGGTGATTTCGAACTCGCAGCCCAAGAATTGCGAATCCAACGGCCTACCAACCAGGCTATCCCAGCCCCCAAAGGTATTGTTGCGATGTTAAAACAGCAAAGGAAAATTCATTTAGGGAATTAGTTGCGTTTTTGATTTATTGTTACTGGCATACTTACAACAAAACAATAAACAACCAAAGGAATAATTTGAGCCACATAGATCTCTAATTCTAGGGATAAAAACCATACGCCAAATTTCATCGTTATTTCATTGCGTTTTTGAGGTACCATCCATACAGACAAACATATCTATTGCTGACTGATTTCCTTCATAATATGCAAGAAATGCCGGCTTTCTGGCACAAAGGTAGCGCGTCTTCTTCGTGTTCTGGGAGTCCCGGTTCGGGCATGGTTCTTCTGTGTGCTATCTGTGAGATGTTTGACTGTGCCCCTTTATAAAAAGGGTCTGTGCAAGCAAATGTGGTGAGTGTGTAGCTTAGTCATACTCTTGGCCTTGGTTGGCGCTATTTCAAAAACAAGAGACGCTCCTTTCCGCTTAAATCTGCTGCTGTATCAGCAAAGGGCTATAAGTAACAACAACATGGAAGGAATCAACAAACCTTATACAAAGACCACATTTCCTGTAACTTATTTCTCTTCTGAATAATCTCGTTTGCAGGTGGACAGACAGACATAACAACAGAAATGGTCTTTGTAATCTTCGAAAAATCCGAAAGATAGACACTAATCAAAGTTTTGGGATTAACTTGTTTGCAATTATAAAGTTTTGTATTTTATGCTACATAAATGAAAATAAAAAGATCAAGAAATCGTGCTCTGGTTTCAGGTTTTCGGTTCACCGTCTTATTAAATTGTCCGTTCCCCTCGCCCAAACAAAGAGAGTGATTATGGATTATATTCTTTTACGCGTCCACAGACACGAGTGTTGATAAAGAGAACATTTTCTTTCCTTGAGCAGGGTGCTCTATCATCCACGCTCAGATGCGGCCCAAAAAGAAGAAAGCGTTTCCCGCTCGCTGCTTCGAGTCCGAGAACTCATTTTTCGGGCGGCGAGGGGATTTAATTTTCTTGCTCCCTACGGACCGGCCTGTGTTGTCTGAGAGAAGACTGTGAGAGGCTGTTATTTATAAAAAAAACTCGATAATGATTTTTTAATTATAGTTTTCAGTATGAGGCTTTTTCGCATTTGAACCGTGACGGTCAATTTTAAAAGCGGAAATGTATTTCCTTTTTTTACACTCTCTTACACTAAAGTATACAAAGAGAAAGTAATGTAATCGTTTACAAAATTATTTCTGGACGAACTTCTACATTTCAGACAGTCCTGTGAGCCTCTGTGGCCTGGTGGCAAGGTCTCGGCTCGTGAGCCGTAGGTTTTCAGATGCGAGACCCGATTCCACCGAAGAGCCGCCGTGCAAGGAGAATCTGTAACGCGTTAAATCCGTCAGGGCTAAACGTCCTCCCCTGGTGTGGTGTGATATGATTTGAAGAGGATTATGCCAGTTCAGGTGTCGTTCTTGTCATTTGACAGCGGCTCACAATCACAAGGTTCGTCCCAAAATATCCCAGTGTTGCTTTACAACGGGACATTAATATAGCTAAACTTAAACTCAGACCTTCCTGTATTCGAAACACACATTTTTGGAATCATATTAGTTTCCCTAAGAACGAAACACCTCAGGTTTAGTTTAGATATCGTAAATTTCCGTTTTAACACAGTATTAGGGCTATTTTGGGGCGGATCGCAAAATATCGAGTCACGTTCGGATGACGAGGATGGCGTTTAATTTGGAGCTCCTTTCTTCAAACTTCTTCACCGTACCAGCGGGAGGACGTTTGACCCCGACTGATTTAGCGTGTTCCATACCTGATAATTCGGTGGAATTGTGTCTCGGATTTGAAACACTTTTGTCCGATTCCTTACCATCAGGCCACCACGTACTCCACTAGATACTTTAAAATCGTTTTTATAGGATGGATGTAAACTGACATTGACACTACACCAAATATGAAAATTTATATCCCATAATGAACGGAATCCATTCGCATTAAATATGTTTAACAGGTAGCGTGTATGCAAATGGACGCGAAAACCATAAAATATAGATCTAGATGAACAAATTTGGCACATAAGTTAGCCATCTAAAATGTAAATATGTATTAAGTTTTAAAATTATATCTTTTCAGGGACACACCATTTGCAATTTCGCAGATATACAAACATACAGCGAATTGCATAAATGAAATTTGATATATAGTTTAAGCATTTAAAAGTGTAAATATTTATTAAATTTTAAATTAAATTCATCGACTGTCTAGTGGTATGCACTTTCACGTATATGTCTGTGTCTTTATTTTTTGACGATGATAATATCTCAGTGAATTTTTCGCATAGAAAGAATCCTGTATTAACCCTTTTCATTCCGAAAAATAATTAGATGCAAAATTATTCACCTAATACAAAGATCTGTTTATTGCTAAGAAAAATAAATATACATAATTCTTTTAACCCCAAAACTCCAAAAAAAAATTGTGAGAAAAATTGTGAATTAATTAATTAAATTATGAAAAATTGTGGTTTAACTCCAAAAAAAATTAAAGAACGAAAAATCAGAATTTATAAATCTATATATGTAAATGAAAACAAATTTTTGCGTTTTAACAACTTTATTGCGTTATAATCATTATATGGCTTTCAAGTCACACCGGCTTATAAAACTTGCACTCCTATGTATAATAGCTCATATATGAAAGTCCATAAGACAATTTGCATTTGGTGTAAGGCATAAGTGTGCATGCATCCATAAACATAGTTTGGAAATCACTGACAAAAGCACAATTAATTTCAATTGGATCAAATGGTTTCGCGTAGTTTTACTGCCAACAGTTTGTGCAGCAATTATTTTGCTATTTCGGGTTGATGAGCCTAGCAATGGTCATGAATACTAGTATTGGTTGTATTTGCAATGTCATAGAGTTAAAATTAAGATATATGCGCTATCTCATGAAAAAAGCTATAATTATTTCTTAAAATGTCGACAAATTTAAATGGGACCTGAAAGTTACTCGGGCCCATAGAGGGGTAAGTCGAATTTCTTTGAAAAATTAGTCTACATCTCTTAACCACTATGCGTTTTTAACCATTAAATTTAAAAAAAATAAATAAACGTCAAAATGATGCACAATCTTGAATGGTGTGTCAGAGGCCTCATCAGAGTGCAAAGGGTTAGAGTTATGGAAATTTGGTGTAGTCAATTTAACACCAATTTTGCAGATTTCTGTTAAATTTGAAATGGGATCTATTAAGAGAAAGTCTGTTCGATTACAAGTGATCGTGAAGCCAAGAGCTAAATAAATAAATTTCGTATACAAGTTTATCTTATATAATGTAGTATCAAATTGAAACCAAATTCGTGAAAGGTTTGAGTGTCTGTGTCTATATTTTTTGACTCAGTGAATTCTTTTCATAAGACAAAATAAAATTTTTAACCTACCTTAAATAATAATTCATTTTTGCCGACGTTCATGTTTTGTTTTGATTTTCAAAATAATTAACCCGTTTACCTTTATTCGTGTGTTTTCTTGCCCAACGATTGAAGAAGCAGGTCGAAAATATAGTTAAAAATGTCCTTGAGACTAAATGATTCAGTAAGTAAAGTAAAAAAAAAAAAATTGAATCGGGGCCAATCCAATTGATCGGCGACAGCAGTTGTAATGTTTCTGCGATAATGAAAACATTCGGGGCTTGTTTACTTTTAATAATTACTGTTTTTTTTTTTTTTTTCGTTTTGAAGTTGTAGTACAGAAAGCATTACTTCATTTACAATTGTTTTTAAGGCAAATTAAATTTCCTTTGAACTTATTGTGAAAACATAATAACATGATAAATTGCATGTATTTTTAACGCAGTTAAATGTTTTTTTAAATTTAATTTTTAAGCATTTGGACGAAATAAATTTTGCCATTAAAAGCATCTTAAATCTTCTGAAAGTAATACTAAAATCAAACTTATCTTTGAAAATTTTATGAAATAAAAGATTTTATTTTCTATCTTTATTGAATATTTTGAGTTAATAAATGTGATGTAAAAATTATTTGAGTTACCATACTAGAAAGAATTATTCTCAGCTTTGGGAACTCCTTTTTTTCTAAATATTATTAAAATAACGATTTTTTCCCCTTTACATTTTGGAAAATACACCATTGAGGATTATATTAGCTTTGAATAGTTTTGACCATTTTTTTAATTTACTTTACTGCAAATTTATATATTCTCTAAATTTTTCCAAAGCTGCTGGAAATGTTATTATCGTTGCAATATTTGTGCGGCATTAATTTTTACCACTTTTTTTTAATTTAAATAAAATTGCACCCTATTTGATTGGAAAGTCGTCCTAACATTTTTTAAAAAATAAAAATTTCTTTTTTTTTTTTTGTCTTCTTTTACTTACATTTTGTTTATATTATTTGTATCAAAAATATTGTAAAAATAATAAAAGAGATGTTAAAACTTAGAAAAATAGTTTCCAAGCATTTTTTGATTCTCAATGCTATTTGAAAAATCTAGATTTTTCGACGGCGCCCAAATTAAAATTCCAACAAATGCGTCTTGTAAAATATACAGTATTTTTTATAGATTATTTAAATTTATAAATAATATAGATTATTGTATACTTTTTGGTCGTCTGCACCTAAAACAACCACATTTGCCATGGAGGCCAAATTAGTAACGCATCTCGTAAAGAGTCTTTGAACGTTTTAATGAAAATTTTCAATTAATTGAAAACCAAGCAAAATTTTGACAGGATTTCTTTTCAATATTACATCCGAAAATGATATTGAGAAGAATACATTTTAATGAACTACAAATTTTCAATCTGTAGTTCATGTAAAATTTATTACATATTTTGCAACAATATATATCACTATTGTATTGAAATTCGAACTGATTTCACGGTCGCTACAAATATTTTATCCCGAATTTATTTTCCGTTATTGACAAGCAAAATATGAAGAATCTGCCAACATTTCTATTTTTAGTAGGCTTTCGTTTAAGGTATGATTAAGTATCCTCTTGAATTTTTATTTTATTTACAATTAAGGTTTAATTTCAGAAGTAAGCAATGATGAAAATTTAATGAAATGCATCCATTTTTAAATACTGGTTTTCTTTTTTTCAACCGAGATGACGGTATGTTAACTATGAAATAAGTACACTCAATTTCATTACTGAACGATTCTATTTGCAATCTTTCTTTTAACACATTGTGTTCGGGTCACGAGATTTCTCGTTTTTAGCAAGCCGAACGTTGTGGTTGTGTTAAAAGATATACCGCTTTAATATTTTTTCGGTTAAATCGACGCATAACTAACAAGAGGCAAATATTTAACGCATAGACCGCAAAGAAACCTGAAAGACATACGCCTGGAACAGCACGTTTTTTTTTGGGTAAACCTATACGTTCTAAAATCGCTGTAACTTTGATATTTATGAAGCAATGACGACACGCAACGCGAGAAAACTCGCAAATGTTCCGTAACACGAGAAAGCGCGGAACACAAAACACGAGAAAATTCGTGCTCGGTCTTTAATGTCCTTAAAACAAGATACTGCTTCAAATCGGGCCGAACAACATTGCACGAAGGAATATGCTTTACCAAATATCACTCTCCAAAGCATTATTCGAGTCTGTGAAATAAATAATAGTTTAAATGTAAAAAATCTTATGTAATAAATACATGTACAAAATATGTATTAATATTTAAGAATACTTTATGTAAATATAATACGAAATGGAAATTAAAGAGTTTCCATTTGGTATTATATTTACTTTTTTATGCTAATCTATTTTTGTGCCTTGCTGTGAACGGACATGTCTTATCCGAGCCTTTTGTAAATAGATCATGCCTCCCTGGTTGAGAATAAAGCGAACTTGAAAATTCGAAAGTATCTTTTCTGTCATCAAAACTGCCTTCTGCTTGCTGATATATATTACAGGGCTTAGTTTGCTGAACTGAGATCATTTCTATCATTTTGTCAACTTCTTCCGGCAATGTTTTGTTATTGAAAAATAATAAGAATTGTTTTATAATTTGCGTTTCAAATAATATTTAATATTAAGGATGTTTCTTTTTTATTATAGGTCTCTTATCATGGGATGTGGAAAATACAAAATGCAATTTAATGGGCCTAGACACTGTATGCTCTAATCTAGAATCCTCAAAGGAAACTGAAAGTGGTAAGTTGAATTCTCACTTTAACTTTTCAAACTAAAACTAACTAATGTATTCCTATTATCTGTTTTTAAAACACTTTAATACTTTTGAATAAAATATTTTTTATTTAAAAAGATAATATTTGTTCAACCAATCTTTCAAATCCAACAGGCAATTAAATTTTGAAAAAAAAAAGACAATTTATACAGGAATGAAACCAATAGTTTTGAATAATTTAACATATTTATTTTAAAGATAGTATAAAATAGAAAACTTTCCTTAGAGGTTATTGAGAAAAAAGATTCTGGTAATTTCTTATTAATTGTATATTTAATTAATTTTTGCACGTCGAAAAAACGTTGTTCTTTTTTTTTTAATATGCAATGCTTGACGGAAGTATAAGAGCTTAAAAAAATTGCGTAGGAGAAAATGTATGTACATAGAAGCATATATATAATTTGTGGCTAGAGATACTTGTATATATATTGACATTTTTCATGTTGAAGTCAGCTTATGAATCTTCACTCCTTATGTTTTTCCGCCACTGTCGATGTTCATCGTTGCCGTTCTAACAATAACAAATTCCATGAAAGAGGATTTCCCAACAGTTGACTCCGCTTCTGTTCCACCAAACACACCATTTTGCCTTCTTACGTTTGCGTCTTTCGTTATTCCTTTTGGTGAAATTCTTTGCGAAGCGCAAACCTTCTTCTTTGTGAGGTTTTTGAAGAGAAGCCATGATTCATTCCCGTGACAAGATCCTTCAGAAAATTCTCAGACCACTAAGATCCAAGAAAGACCAGTTTCGTTGAAGCAAATCGTTAAAAATTAGGTCACATTCGACTTTACTGCTGTCACTGAGTTCATGAGGGACCCATTTATATTTTCATACCTCTCCAAGCTTTTGATAATGATGATGTCGTGTCCGCTTTTTACCACGGAAAGAGGGATGCAGTAGCTTCTGAGGGTTGGACCCCTGAGCACCCGAGGGCATAGCCGTCTAACTTCTAGCTCATATGAGGATGAAACACACACCCACACTCTTGCACAGCCCCTTATTACAGGAGGGCGAGTTCACACATCCCACAAATAGAACACAGAAGAACAACCATGCCCGAACCTGGACCTCACAGAACACGAGGAAGACGTGCTAGCTCTGTGCCAGAAAGCCGGCTTCCAAGCTTTTTGAGATAATGAATGATGGTTGAATGGCCAGCATTCGAGTTGTCAAGCTTTCGTCCCACGGTTGACAAAAGTGCCTGGCCGTCAAAATCCAAGGGGCGACCTCTTCCTGGTTTATCTTCCGTGCTGGTGTCGGCATATAGGAAATGATCAAACGATTCCTTGCATAGACTTTCGCTTATTGTGCCCTCATCGAAAAGTATGTTGAGATCGCGAAACGACTGCCCTGCTTTCCACCCTTGCTCAGAACGGTACCACATAATATGACGACTATGAGTATGGTCATCGACATACATTTTTATAACTTAAAAGTAAAAGAATATTTTCATTTACAAATTTATAAAATTTTGCAAATTTTCATTAAAATATAACGCGTTAAATTTTCACCTGATAATTATACACCAACCCAATACAATTTGTAGGTGGTAGAAATTGTTAAAAAATTATTTCAAACTGTTCGATTTGATTTCTTTAAATTTTGCTCCCAAATATCAAAGAAAAAATAGTTTGGTAAAAGTATCATGATTTATTAATTAAATAGTTAAATTTTCTTAATTAAAGGAAGGAAAACATTTACATCACGAGCTTTGACATCTATTAATATATTAGATTTTAAAAAAACGTATAAAAATATGCAGTGTTTTTTCTAAAAATAAATTACTGTCAAGAAACCGGAAATTAAGGCAAATTTCGATTGTTCCGAGAATAAAGGGAAAAGAAAACAAAACCTTTACTCCCTTTATTATTTCGTCCTCCAATTTCAAAAGAGTTACAGCTTCGATGAAGCAGAGTGTAAGTTAATGCAACTAATGACGACTCTATAATAAGATGTGACAAGCGTAAATTAGAAATTTTAAAGGATATTCGAATCTCGAATCTGAAACAGTGTAACGTCATGTTTCGTCTGTCCTTCAATGATTTTCTGTTTATTTACTATTAATTATGGTGAAGATGAGCAGACAAAAAAAGTATTTAGTATTCGCACAACGAATGTGAATTTTAAGATTATGAAGAATATTGTCATAAAATAAAAAATATTTGTGTTTGATTTATCAATTAGAGAAGCAATTGAAAGGCAAAGAAATTCGTATAACTGAAAAGCTAATTTTTCGTTCATTTAAAGCGAAATTTTAAAAAGAAATGATTCACTTGTAATTATATGCTCCAAAGTTATCAAGACAAAAAATGTCAGAATTGCGATTAATTTTTAATCAAATTTTTAATTAGAATTTTAAAAGAAAAAAATTTTTAGTGACATTAGCATCTTAAATTTTGCCTTGATGAGGTTCTAGCTATTTGAGATATAGGAAAGCTTTATAAATCCCATGTCAGTGATAAATATGATTTTCGGATAATTTTTTTAAAAAAATCGCTATGCTATTCAGATTATTGGTATACGGATGTGCGTAGGCCCAGTCCCCGGTATCGTTTCGTTTCATTTCACTTTCCCCACACCCTACATTTTCGCTCAATTTATAGACAATTTGATATATAATTATAAATTTTTATATTCTCCTAACGTTAAAATAATGAATGAAAACTTTTTTCATCGGAAGAACAAAACTTGAATTGTTCATTTAGAGAACAAGTGACAATTTTAAATCTTTTATCCTTAATGATTTCACATGTAAAGTTGGCAACAATTGCAGACTTTAATTTCTTTAAACGGACAAATTGATATCGTTGCAAGTGGAAGTGCATCAAGCAAAAATTATAAATACAAACGGGAATGCTACATCTTTTCCCACAAGCTGCTTACTTTGAATTGCCACAATTCACGTCTTGTGACTCGTCGGAACTAAATCAACCTCAGGCGGCTCGGACATCTTTTATTTTCGCTTATTTAAATGTATAAGGTAATCTTTGCACGGCCATCAAAACCTGGTTTAGGTGCAATAAATATTCATTAGCTAATTCATAAAGAAATTGACAATGACTAAAAAATAAATTTAGAGAAATTAACTAGATCCATAGGTATTAATGAAAAGAAGTATTTGTGTGTTGAGTCAAGATCAAGTTTTCTAAAGATCTAGACGAAATACAGGGAACCACAATAATAACTGAATGAGCTTTTAAAGCCCAAATTTTATAAATTTAATGTAATAAATTTTTTTGAAAAAAATTCTTATATATTTTAAGGGATCTTTCTCGTATAATTTTAGTATTATCATTTCTGCCAATAGTGGGGGTAGGAGAGGGAGCAAATTGGCCAACCAGTGGGCAAAACAAACAATTGCCGTTCGATTAAAACTTGTTTCGAACATAATTTCGTGAATTTTCCGTGATTTTTAATTATAGCTAATCATATGAAAGGCATTACTAATTAAATTTAAATTACCAATAAATGGCATTCCAGATACATCCTCTATCCCTTATTTTTTTTAGATGACGGCTACAACATTTCCCATTCCCCGAATTTAAGACAAAAAATCGAAATTTTTTTTAGTATTGAATTGTTAATAAATAATTTTTCTGTCGAGATAAAACATTTTCTTTATAGATCTGACGTAGAACACGAGGTAGAGGGGAGGAGTATTCATTTTTCATTAGTTAACTAGCGCAGCATTTCAATATGTTTTTTCCATATTCACTAAGTAAAGAGCTAAATGAGAATTATCGCTTAAGATATTTATCATTAACCCCACCGTATGGAAATTGCCAGTCTAGTATTAAACTAGTTGCTTTAGGCTTCCCGCTGAGAACCGAGACTATTGTTACATTTACATAACGTCATATACATGACACCGCCAAATCGACTGACATTAAGACGATGATATTTTAATTATCTTACCCCAGGGTTATTCATATCTTTTTACATAAACATTTCTAATACTTTTATAATTCTTTTAAAAGTTTAAATATCCGGTTCATCTATATTCTAAATTTTTCCCAATCCAGGGGGAACCTCGAAATGAGGATGAGATGCATCCAGCATACTCGTTGAATCTCGCCACTCTAGAGGTACACAAATAGGAGGGGGTTAAGCTCCGCCCATTGATGGTAGAACGTACTTCCTACGGGAAGGGCTGTACCGTGGCCGGTGATGGCACTTAGGACTCAACCACAGTTCTCGTCAGTGTAGCTGTTGCGGCGCTCCGATCATTCAGTTTTATGGTTTAAACCGTGTGCCTTCGAGGTGGATCGGAGAGTCAGTGATATGACTTATCTTCTAAATTTAGTGATATTATAACTTCGTTTTTCTTTTATTAGTCTTGTAAGCTAACAAATATTAAGCAATTGTTCATCTTTAATTTTCTACTATGAGAAAAATACTATACAATCTGCTAGTTAATGAAACAAAGAAAACGGTTTGAAATTCGATTAATAATCGATTGTAAAGAGATGCAGAAAAAAAATTTACAAATTTCTAAAATTCAGTCTAAAAGTGTACATAATTATAAAAATAGTATCATTATAAAAGACCATTTTTTACATTTTAAATTATGCAAATTTAATTTTTCGCCAATAATAATTTCTGTAGTTATTGTGAATAAATTTCAAAATTCCCCTACATTTTTTATTAATTAATTTTTTAAAAAAAATCATTCTGATATGCATGCAAGTTTTTACCTCCCAAAATATATGTGTGCCAAATTTAATAGCAATAAGTCAAATGGTCATTATATGCATATGCATTCATCTTTAGAATTAGTAATAACCAGTTGGTTCGCCAGAATCAATGCACAATAAAATTTTCAATTAAATATGTTATCCAATGTGGTTTCTCAATAGTTTCTTCAACAATATTTTTAAGTTACAAATTTTGACAATCATATAACTCATACTAAGGTAGAAGCCTTAAGCCGTTCTATTCATTGTAATATGCATTTCGGTAATTTTCTGTCAGCTTTTGTAAAATGTGAGCTTTAAATTAAAATGGAAGTAATTAAATTAATTAATCCAAAAGCTTTTTTCCTGAAACCAAACATTTTTTTTTTTTTTTTTTTGAAAAATTTGAGTTCGACCTTGAAGTTTTACGTACGCTACAGAACAATCTGTATAGTTCAAACAATAAGTCAAAAAATTAGTCAATAAATATTTCTCTGATTGTTCATAAAATCCAGTTTTAAGTTTTACTTCAATGGCATTTAAAAATAATAGTATTTCATTTAGTTTCGATCCATAAATATGTTTCAAAGCGTTATAAAGTCTCAATTTTAAAGTTTTTTTTCCCTCATAGTGAATCATAGCTTAAGAAATATTCTTGACCATAAACATTTTAAATAAAAATTGAATAATCAAATTAGTAATTTTTTGATAAATTTTTACTTTAAGTATGCGTTTTATCCAAATGTTTTTCGAGAGTTAGAATGAAGGATTTTTCTCAAAAATTAAAAGTGAAGAAATCTTAAGCTTCATCCTCGATTCCGATTTCTCTCCTTAAAATATTTGTCATCCATTGTTGGTCACTTCTCCTACCTAACCTCAAGATTGAGCTACGTATCGAGAAAGAAATTCGTAAAGACGAATGGAAAATTGCCAGGAAATTTGCTTTCTGTCTTTCCACTTAATATTGTGATTCTGTCTTATGCATATACATACTTATATAAATTGTAATTATTTAATAAAAAAATTAATTACTTATATAAATTGTAATTATTTAATAAAAAAATATTTAAAAAATCTTTTTTTACTTAAGTAGGAATTGATTTTTATAAAAATATTACTTGATTTAAGTCAACTTCTTCAAAAGTATTTCTGATCAATTAGTTTTCGTCTTGAATTTTCGGAAAGCAGTATGAAAAGCGAACATAACTAACGGGAGTGGTCTCTCCAGAACATTCTTGCATAATCTCTAATAAAAGTATATTCTTGAGACGCATTTTCCTCAAGCGATTGAAACTCATAGCTACAATTGTAGTCATAAAATCCCGTTCCAAATTTGATACGTTTAAGTTATTGCGTAGAGAGAGATAGAGAGAGAGAGTTAATTGTAGGAATCGAAAAATAACTTTAAAATTAATAATTTAAACAATAGGAATTGAAAATATAAATATGTAATACTAAACGCCTTTGACTGCCAGCTGCTTCGCTAAGCATATTGGTTATCTTTAATTTTAAATCAATCGCTTAGATGTAACTTCACATCCATGATATTGTGAAATTTCCAAATATTAACCCTTTG
>JAOUZG010041477.1:6649936-6707345 GCA_026289955.1 Argiope argentata
CTAGTGAGCAACAAATATCTCATGAAACCAAAATTTCATCGGAAGAAGTAACTGAAACTATAACAACAGAAATTTTAAAATCCCCATCTGAAAAAATAGATACCGGAATTAAAACTTCTGTAACGGAAACAGAATCTGAATCATCATCAGATGCTCATGAAACTCGGCTTACAGAGGAAATGGAAGTAATTGACGGAGAGCCAGTAATCAGAAAGACAATCACTACTATAACAAGAAAAATTGTAGTTCCTACAGAAGACATTGATAAGTCATTTATAATCACATCTAGTGCAACCTCTGACGAACAACAAAAATCTCTAGAAGAAGTCAAAGCAAATTTGACCGATACACTCACTGAAACTAGTGTAACAGATGCTCTAAAATCTCCAACAGAAAAATCTGACTATCATACTGCAGTCACAACAAAAACTGCATCCATTCCTGATGACAGTGATATACAATCAACAGAAGAGATGGAAGAAACAGATGGAGAATCAATCATCACGAAGACTGTCACTACGATAACACGCAAGGTAATAATACCAGCAGACGATAGCGACGATATACCACATACTGCTACTTCTGAACAAGATGATAAATTTGAAAAAGAAACGAAAATAGGTTCCAAAATTGTTACAGAGACTACATCTACAGAGATTTCGAAACAAAAATCTGAAAAAATAGATAAACAATTCCTCACTACCTCAGAAACTGTGCCAGAAACTGATGTTATTCATCAAATAGACGAAACGGAGACAACAGATGAAACACCTATAATCACCAAGACTGTCACCACTATAACACGAAAAATAGTGATGCCCTCAGAGGATGTTGATGACAAGTCACTTCCATCAATAACAAGTACTGCATCTGAAGAACAAGATACAACTTCAGAAACTGCAACCATACAAAAAGTAAAAGCACTTTCTAAAGGAACAATTGATGAAACGATTACAGAATCAGCGTTGGGCGTTAGCGATATCTATTCAACAGATGAAACAGAAACAATCGAAGGGCCACCAGTAATCACAAAAACTGTAACTGTGACTCGAAAAATAATGATGCCTGCAGAGGATATTGATGAACAGACTTTCACCACAATAACAAGCAGTACTGTAACTGAAGAGCGAGATGACGTAAAAGTAGATACTAAAACAAGCTCTTCGTCATCAGTGACTGAAATTCACGATGAAAAAAGTGAACAAATTGGAGAATTTCCAGTAACTGTTAAAACTACAACTAAAACAACTGTCCGTGAGGACAGTGATTCAACGGAATCTGTTATTTCAGAGAAATCTACGATATCTGAATGTGTAGAAGATAAAAAACGTATGGAAACAAAAGCTGATTCAATGACGGTAATGAAAACTGACTCTAGCAGTGAAAGAACCGAATATCATTCTGAAGATATTGAAGAACACCAAATTTCAAGCACAGAAACTAAAACAATTGATAAAAAATCAGATATGCAGACAGAAGATTCAATTTTAAAAAGCTATGTCACTACAACATCATCATTAAAAGAACACGAAGTATCATCTGATTCTACATCTCAATCCTTTAAAACAACATCAGAAGAAATAATAAAAAAAGAATCATCTGATACACATAGTGCAGAAAGCATTACTGAAGACTTTGAGCATAAAATAATCACTAAAACAAGTCTTTCTGAAGCTAAAGAAATTGAAGATTCCCATACCGAAATAACTAGTAAAGATTCGACAATAAGCATTGTTAAAACTTCCAAAACTATAACAGATCCAGAAGAAGAAGCAGATGGTGCAAGAGAGCCAAGGACAAGATTGAGCTCTGAGGACGACCCAACAGATGAGTTGTCTTCATCTGGGAAAACAAAATCAAAGAGAAAAGAGCATAGAACAGTCAAGAAAAAAATAATCGTTTATCAGACCGAAACCGGTGATTCTGCTGAAGATATATTGACTGAAGATAAGATCCGAGAAGCGATAATTGAAGCTGGAGGGAAACAATCCAGTAAATCTCATATTATATCATTCGGAACCGTTGATGATTTGGAAAGTTTTTCGGGCCAAGAAAATATACTGGAACTAAGAAGTAAATCAACAACCCCTGTACCAGAAAATGAAAGTACATCTTCAAAAGTCGAAACTGAAAGTGAGAAACTCGAATCAATTGAAATTGATCCATTTTCTCTCATAACGAAACCCATTGAAGAAACTTTCAGAAAAAAGATCTCTGAGCATCATTCGTCCACTACATCCGAAATCAGGCAAGAAACAATGAAGGAAACGAGTCACGAAACAATCGAGGAAATTTCATTCGATAAAAAAGTGGCAACGGATGCTAAAAAATTAGCCATGGAGGTATCACGCCAAACAAAAGAGCGAACTGAAAGTATCCAATCCGAAACTCAAGAACGAACATCAAGTGTATCAACGACGGAAACATCATCAGTAAGTGAATCTAGAACTACGCCATCAACATCCCATCCTAGTCAATCTGAACAGGATGAAGATGAAGACAAAAAATCTTTCAATTTGGACGAGTGGGGAAAACCCATGGGATTGCCATCCCCACCAGAACCTCTAGATTTTGAAACCGATTTATCAACTCTTTCGAAACAGAAAACAACTCATACAACGAAACAAGAAGGCAGCTACACTGAAAACAAAACAGATGTTTCAACTGAGCAGCAAAATAATACGACAGACTTAAAATCTGGAACTGAAAAATCCAACAAAGAAACAGATTCTGTGTCAGAACAAGAGTATAACCACCACGGCCATAAGACAGGCGAAGGCAGCACCGAACCTGTTTATATAGACTTAACTTACGTACCTCACTTTGGGGACCCTCATTACTGTAATGTTGAATTTTTCCGTCGCATAAGATCTCGGTATTATGTGTTCAGTGGGACGAAGCCGAGCAAAGAAGTGTTCAACGCTCTTCTAGAAGCGAAGCAGGACTGGAAGGATAAAGATGCTAAAGTGACTATCATTCCCACATACGAAACAGACACCCTGGGGTACTGGATGGCGGTGAACCAGGAAGCCCTGATAGCCAATAACATCGACGTGGCACCATCGGCGAGCAGGTGCACAATCAATTTACAGGACCATGAAACAAGCTGTTCGGCTTATCGTTTAGAGCTGTAAAGAGAACATAAATATAATTTTGTACTTCAAAACTCATTCTTCGCCTGAGCAGTTGCTCGGACGACATAACTGCCAGCGTTTAGGCTCATTTTTCAAATTGATTCGAAAGCAAGGAGAGCGTGGAAGATTCATTCTTAACTGTTACCATTTCAAATCTGAAACCTTTACCTTAGAGGCTTTATAATTAGCGCTTATAAGAACACTAACAAAGGGAAGCCTTGAAAGGCAAAGGAAATAAGTGAGATGATTGTCAGAAAAATGTCCTATAGTGCCTAAAGATAACGTGATATCAGTGAACGATGTGAGATAGGTGAAAAACAAATGTTTAAGACATTAGATTGAATATATTTTAAAGTGTTCTGCATTCGTTACGGAACTATGAAAAATAAGGCTCATGAAAGAGCTCAAATAACAACTTAAAACCACCACATAATATTTCCAGCTCGAATCTAAAGAGCAAAATAATCATTATTTCTACAGATAACTCTTTGAACTTTTAATTTAATGAATTAAAACTCAACTATAATACTTTAAAAAAAGAGTTTACCTACTTATTTTGCTTATGATCATGCGCAAAGCATGAAGTGTTACAAAAAAAAGAAATACTTATGTGGTGGTTTTAAGTTGAAATCTAAATAATTATTTAATATTTAATGTTATTTGGCTGTGAAAAAGTGTGGTTTAGAACTTAAAAATTGTTAAACCAAGAAATTTTTGATAGATATTAATTGAATTGTCATAGAAATTTATATTTTTGACATTGTAATAATTTTATTATTAATGTAGTAATTTATCAATATTGTCTATACTGCACATTCCGCATTGCTTCTTTCCCTTTATTGGCTCATTTGATGAATTCAAGCTAAATGGAAAAAAAGCATGTTACTTTTATTTAATGCCAACCAGATTAAATTTATATAATTTATTGTAATGTCGTAGCAACTTATCATCAGAAATTAAACAGGGTCATTTTTAAATGCTAACAAATATGATCGGCAAATATAAGTTAGTTGCAAATGTAGCAAACAATTTTGTTCAAAATGTTACAGGCAGCTATTATAACATTTTTACTATTTTAATTTTTGACTTGTTATAATTTCTATAACAGTTATATGAAATAAAATACATAATATGATATTTTAGAAAGACTAAGGTAATTTTCGGAGGGATTATCAAGAATTTTCAGTTCTTTTATTTATTTCATACACATATTTTCTAAATGAACAGAAAAAAATACCATAAATCTGTCCCTTGTAAAAAAAAATCATGTAATTATTTAAAAACTTATTTAATTATTTATTTTTATCTTTATTTTATTATTATTATTATATATTTATTTATTTATTTTTACTTTGGGCTTTATTGAACAGACAAAAAGAAACTGGAGTTGATCCCCCCCCTTCTCTTCTACATACTTTAAATTTGTCAGTACTTTTGGAAGGGTAAATGCTAAAGGTTCCTAATAAGAATAAATTATGGTGTTTGAAATGATTGTCATCTAAAATGATGAACAGAAATCTAACATTTAACAAAACAATGTGATTACCATATAATATAAGTGCACTTAATGATATAGAATAGTTTCAATTTAAATAATCCAACATGTATTCTGCGGGTAAAATTTTTCAACTTAAAATGTATAAAAAGTAGAATTTATGTTTTAAGAAATATTTCCCTTTTATATAAAGTATAATCCTGGCAAAAGCATCCTTCTTTTGTTTTTAATTTTTTAAATGAAATTATTTTATTAATTTTTTAAAAGAACTTAGTAAACAAAACTAAACTGTGTGCATGATTGATTCTATTTAATTTCTTGTAAGCTTACAACTATCACAGAAACTTAAAGATTATTTATAAGCAATTTATATTGCAAATTACTCATGTGTTTTGGGCTTCCTTTTACAAAAATGTGCAAATTAAATGAAACACCCATATTCTTTAAGGATATATTTATTTAGATCTTAAAAGAGCTGTACTTGCCAGCTGAGTTTCATGTCTTAGCTTTTTCGTAGTCTTCCATTAACTTACATCTATGGTTAATCATTTCCTATACAAATATAGGATAATATTTCCAAAATTAATTAACACCAGAAATATTAATTTTCTTTAAACTTTTACATAATTGTTTAAAAATAAAACACAACATATTCATTTCTGCATCAAATCCTGTTAAAGATCTCAAGATTAATTAATTCTTTTTTATTTATAAATTACTTCTAGAGAACTTTTAAAGAATCTTTCTGGAGAATTTAAAAAAACACATTTTAATTTTTGAAATAAAATTAACAATATAATGAGCTTTAAATATTGCATCAAAAAATATCAAACTCTTCAGATAAACTCGGTTGAGATAAATGGTTGTTTTTGAAAGAATAAATTGGTGCAAAACAGAAGGAATATAGTATAATTAAGAATAAATTAATTTTAAATTGATATTAATCATAGATCAATATCAAATGCAATTGTTAAAGTTATTTATAATTGTGTTCTTCAAATTTTCCAGAGGGAAAGAACATTCAGTATTTCGCAAAAAGAGATTTGGTAAACAAAATTTTTATGATTTAATAATCGATGCTGAGAATGTGCTTAAGTTGAATGGAAAAGGAAATCACTGAAATTATAAGTGGAAACAAAAACTCAGTGTTATTTAAAAAGAAAATGTCAACAGCCAAAAAGTTGCAGAAAATTTAACGAATTGAGTAGAGTTTGAAATATATACTTTTGTACTTAGATATAATGTGATTCTTTTTATCAGAATAAATGTTCTCAACAGAGAACAATACATCTGATAAGATGCATAGATATATTAATATATATATATACATACACATATAAATAAACGAGAGCGGTGCTTTCTATCTGTTATTTTTTGAGGTAGTCACTTACAGACAATCACACTTTAAAAGGTGTAGAACTAACTAAAAAAATTGATTACGTAAATGATAATTCTATATCCTGCGCTTATTCCCACTGGTTCTACAGTGAAGTGATCCAGTGCTATGGCTCAGAAAGCAAGTATAGAAAAACCAAATTGCTCTGCAGGGGTCTGTACACATGATTGGCTACGAGAAAGAAAATACATTATTAATAAATAACCTATATGAAAAAAAAATTGTACAGATTTGTGAACTCAAGTGATATACGGACAAAGAAGAAGCATAGCAGCGAGGCTGCTGTAGTTAATTATTTGGAAAGTTTCAATTAGTGCATGCCTAGCAGCATCGAACTGATGATTTACCACCAGTGTTTAGATGTTTCAAAGAACACGGAGGTCAATATTTTTTAGTAAAATATAACTCACTGAGTAACCAAAAGGGTTATTCCATTTAGTATTTATTTCACGAAACATTCTTTCCCTTTCAAAACGTAGGCCGACTGCAGAGCAAGGCATAGCAAACATCCTCTCTCACCTACTACTTCGAATGTTTCCAATTCTTCTGCAGAAAAAAAACATATTTATTTTAAAAAAAGTGAAATCTTTAAGAAAGAAGGGGAATTATTTTCCTCTCAGATGTCTTTTACTTTGATCTAATTTAAACAAATGCTACCTGCTTACTGCTTGTGATATCAGAGGTTATTGTTTTCTTCTCTTCTGACTAACGCCAGCTTAATTTTTAATTGAAGAAGTTAATTTAGTGCCAAATAGTCGAAAACTTCTTTCATGTCCATTTTATTCTATTGTGCTAATTATTTTAAGGCTTGAAATTATGTGATAAAACTTGTTTTATGGCCATTGTTACTTGTATATTATTGAAAACTGTTAATAAAGCTTGCTTGTTGCTTCGACAATAGTGTTGAATTTCATTTTAACAAAGAGGAAATTGTCACAGAACAAAGTACCTTATATACTATACATAACCTTGTTACAAGGTATTAACTTGAGAACCATCCAAGGGTAAGTTTTACTTTCCATCAACTTGCAAAATATTACTTAACTATTATTCATTAACACGCACCACTTTTATTTGGTCAAATATGTTAATATAGCAGAAATTAATGTTATTTATTAAAATAAAATATTACTCTATCTTACTTTGAAAAAAAGCAATTATAACACATAAAAATAATAGAAAATTAAATAATACTATTCATTTAAAAATAATAGATAATGAGTAATAAAATCGTTGTGTATGTATAAGTAAAAGTTGCAAGTTAGATCATTAATTTACTTGTTAATTTTAATCACTAAAATAAGAAAGCACTATCATAATTTCATTACAAAAATAGTCTTCATGATCAAAAAAATAATGATAATTTTAATAAAACATTATTTAACAACACAATTAATATTACAAACAAGAATCTCCAATATCTCCAGCAGAAAAAATAAAAAAGAAATAATTTAGCACAAAAGCTTTTTTTCTCCCTTGAACAACAGGTTATTATTTGATTCACAAAAGCAAATTAAATAAATTCCAAAGCACAAGAAGTCCATTCAAAAGTTTATTAAAAAATCAAGAATAATTATTTCATACAACTATTTGAAATAAATAACTTTGTAATAATTTGGATTTATTAATTCCATCAAAAACATTTTGATTGCATTTTAAATACGAAATACAAAATAAATTGAAATTTTAATTTTAAAATTAAGAAATTTTAATTTTTTTTTAAATTAAGAAATTTTAATTTTAAAATTTCATTTTACATAATTTTATTGATTACTTGTAATGGAATTTTAAATAATAAAATTTTATTTTAATAGTTTTCTTATCTATCATACTAATTCATACAAGAATGGTAATAATTTTAAACTATTTACAAATACTTTTTACAAGCAACATTTTCTTCCCCCCCCCTTTTTAAGATTGTATTGAAATAATAGCCAGCGTTGTCTTTAATTGTTATTGAAAGAATGAAATCATTTGATTTAAAAGAAAAAAATAGGTACTTACATATTAGATCGTCGACGCTAATGGTAGATCACCTAGTATATATCTGACCGTAAAATCAGTTCTGATGATTACTTGGGGGGGGGGGACTGATACACCATCAAATAGATAAAGCAGTTTGCATTTTAATAAAATTTTATTTAAAGTAAAATTAAATTCAAGCCTTTAATTTAATTCTTTTTCAACGTTTTTATCATGTCACAACATAATGTTGTTTTGGGGATGAGGTTTTTTGCGTCAACAAAAATCGGTAGGTGAAAAATAAAAATGTTATTATCTGCACGAGCATCCCAAAAAATAATCTTTTAATAACGTGTTACCATTGCATTTACAAACGATCCGATTTAAAAAATTAAGTTAATTACTACAGCAAATAAAACAAAAAAAAATGTAGTTTTGAGCACGACAAAGTTTTTTATGATCGTTTGCACTAGTAAAGTGACTAATTCAATTAAACAATTAAAATGAATAAAATTATAATTTAACTTGCACAAGCACAATGTGTATGGCCTTTCAAGAAATTAAGTTCTGACGTGATACATTGAAATATGCGTAACAAACTTTAGTTTAATTTCTATTATTATTATTTTCTCGTCGACAACCAGCTACTATTGTAAAATTCGAACTTGAAAATTTGACAAATTACTAAATTTCAGGTCTTTCTGGAACCAAAAAATACATTTTTGAATTTATGTTTGTCCATCTGTCTCTGAACAAAGTAGTTCAAAAACACTTTGAACTAGACGATATATGGTCTTTATGCCAAATTTTTAGATTTCTATCAAATTTCGAATGAAATCCACTGAGAAAAGAAAGCAATGATATAAAAACATGGTGAATTTATGAAATTTAACAAGTAATTTTAGGTTTTTAGAACTATTCCATCGACCTGTCAATGCTCATGAAAATGTGCCAACCTTCTTGAAATGCGCCAAGGGAATGGCAAAATTCCTTGGCGCCATCATAATGAAAAGTAATTTGCAGTTATTGATGCAAAGATACCTTATGGCTATAATATCTGGTTTGGAGAAAATGGTCAACAGGATTATCTCAAAGTACCTAATTTTGTTACTACAATGGTAATTCTACTTCAAATTTTGTTTCCAATTGGTTAGGAAAAAGACGACAAAAATGGATATTTGATTTTCTGGTGCCTTTGTACTAACCACATCGCAGTAATTAAGCGTCAAGATCACTCTTTTATAAGCTCTTTCGCTAATTATTGTATAACAATCTAACACCATTAATGATACATTAGTCTATTTATTACAGAATATAAAAGAAAATTAGGGGGGCATTAAGCAAAAATTGGAACATTTGTTGTTAATTTATATAAAAATATTAAAAAGATTTTTTCTATTAATTCTTAATTGATTGTTTTCTTGATAAGTTCAAAGATTTTCTTCAGAGATCCACATTAGAAAAAAAAAGAAATATTCCTTCTTCACTGGATTATTATTCATTTAATGGGGTCACTAGTTTTTTCCAATCTTGAACACGAGAATTAATAAATTAAAAGTTCCATGGCATTTTGAGCACTCAAAATCATATAAACGTTATTTAAAGAGTGAATAATAGTTGATTCCAATACCCTTTTAAACAGATTAGTTCACAGTAAAATAATATTTGATACATTAGTTGTTGTGAGAACATGATATTTTGGTTCAAGGTTTTTGAAGCCTCAAAATGTGTAGCCAACAAACTGTCGATTTATCGTTAAAAAAAAACATTTAAAAATAAATTTAATTTGCAAATCAAAAGTTCAAGTCAATGTAACAAATACAAAATTGAGCACTGCAACAAAAACAAAACATATATAAAGTATTGATTTGTGCACCTGGTTGTTTGATTTTAGGCTTATGAATTCAAAGAGGAGTATCAGAGATTTGGAATATAATATCAAAGAAGATAGTTCAAGTACCTGCTCTAACAAACAAATTGAATATGAATGGTTTGATGTAGTTTCTTTTAATATAATCATGATTCAATCAATATCCTTTTTTTGTTTGCAGTTTTTTTGTTAATTTAACTGAGTTTTCTGAAGACAAATCATAACAAATCAGATTTAGCACAATAATTAGAATGAATTATAAAAATTCTAATTAACACAAACTGCTTTGTTGGTAAGGCAATTTTTATTTCAAAATAATATCTAGTATAAAAATTAAATACTTCAAAAATAGTCTCAATAAATACAAAAAAAAGATTAAAATAAAATCTGCTATGCATATTTCAATGCATCACATCAAAACATAATTTCTTGAATACTGAGCACCACGTGCATGTGCAAGTTGAATTATATTTTTATTCATTTTAATCATTTCATTGAATGAGTCACTTTAGTATTGCAAATGATCCAAAAAACTACGTCTCGCATTTATTGTTTGAAAAAATATCACATTTCCAATTTATTTCATTTCATATAATCATACCCTCAAAATAAAATCTTTCTAAATTTTATTGGCTGTAGTCATTAACTTATTTTTTAATCATTTAAAAATAGTAATTTGTAAATGTGATGGTAATGTGTTATTTAAAGCTGATTTTTTTGAGATGCTCGTGCAGATACTAAGATTTTAATTTTTTGGCTACGGATTTTTTTATTTTTCACCAACAGGTTTTTGTTGATGCCACAAAATTTCATTCCTAAAACAATATCATGTTCTGACATAAAAAAATTATGTTCCAATTGAAGAAGCTCTAAGTGCATAAGAGAAAAAAGAAGGATGGAAATTAAAATTATCTGAGATTTTTAAAGAATATATTAAAAAGAACATCAATGCTTAAAAATAAACAATTTTTTTTTTAAAGTTAAGGCTTAAAAGCAGCAATTTTTACCATTGCTTCATTTTAAGCCTAAATAATTAGCATAAAAAATTTTTAACATTTCATTAAAATGGCATCTTATACTGAAACCTACATAACATAAAAAAATATACCATATCTTCATTAACAGAAGAAAAATTTGATATATTATTTTTATTATCAAGATGTTATTTAATACATTTTAGTAATAATAAAAATATTTTGAGTTTCATAACAAAAATCAAAATCATTGTTGTAAAATATATTTATAATAATAGTAACTAAAATTCAAATATGACACAAGCTAAAAAAAAACTCAATTTCAAAACAAAAAAAAAGAAAACGAATTGAATAGAACATAAATATTAAGATGTAAAACATGTATAATTAGTTGAACAATAAAACAAATTTGCACACACAAAAGTTCTTTTGATATTATAATTTTTTTAATTATTACATAAAAGTCAATTAATCAGATTTCAAGAATGATAAAAAGCTTCATTCCAAAATCGCTGTGATTCACATTTGTGAATAAATTTGCAATCACTGAATATTCAATTATAAAACAAAATGTACAACTAAATCTGTATTATTAAAAAGATGATTGTTTTGAATATTAAAATGCTATCAAAATAATTTTTGAGCTTTTTTAAAAAACAGTGTTTTTTGAGAATTATGGTGAAAACACATCAAAATTCTGCTTAATCTTTAATTGATTAAAATTTGAATCGAAATGCTATTCCAGCTTTTCAGGAAAAATCTAGACTAATGCTGCTTGGTAATTCTAGATCTAATTGCCAGTCCTATAGACAGCTTACACACATATATAGACATGTATACTCATTTCTTCTTTCTTATTAGAAATTATATTTAAATAATTTAAAAAGAATTTAGTTTTAAACATAATTTATCAAAACGAAGTCCAATAAAACACAATCCCAAACAGAAATTGATACAATTTTCATAATAGACTATTTAATGTATAAATGAGAAAAATGTATATTGTATTATTCACCTTCAATTTGAGTTTTCATACAATTAAGTACTGCCAACTTTAATTGTTTCTTACTATTTACAGCTCTTGTTATCTTTCCAAAATTTCAGCCTTTAATGAGATGTTTCAGAGGATACCACAAATTCTTATCCAGAGTTAATTGACAAATGTCCAAAATACAAGTCTTAAATAATTACTCCAGTAAATTACCTATCAAATAAAAAAAAGAAAATTAAAATAAATATTTACAATCTTACTTAAACATACTGTTTCTGAAATTATCTTATCCAATTTACAAGACAGCCCAATAGAATGCTGTAAGCACAATAACTTTTTCTTAATCCTTTCTTATTTCTTGGGAGGTCCATTCATCGATTTTTAAATGTTCATAAAAGTTTTTTTAAGTACTTCTGATTACAGATTTTAATTCTTAATAATTCAGAAACCACAATTTTTTTTTTAATTATGACCAAATAGTGTGCTTTTCTAATCAAAATAATCATTTTTAGAAATACAGGACTAACATCTAATACTGGAAAAAAGACAGGTATGATTTCTCCTCAATAGTTTCAAGGAAGCAGAAAAACATAGATGTCTCGAATTCTAATATTAAACTAAAAAGAAGTGTTGGATATATCAATTAATAATTATGTTACTAAATTAATAAGCGAATCAGATTAATTTCATTTAATAAGCTAAATAATTTTTTATCAATTTTGATTCCTAAAGATATTTTAATACACCATTACTAGAAGAAGAAAAAAGGAACTTGTAAAACTCTGCTTTTTCCAAATGAAGTCATAAAGAAAATTAAGTCTCAAAAGAAATGTAAATAAATTAAAACAAAAATAATTATAGTAATCAAACAGAAATCCAAGCAAAATTCTATTATAGAAAACAAAAATGTACAAATAGATAAATAAATTGCTTTCAATAAAAAGGGGGGAGCCAACACTAAGCAGACACATCAGTAGAGTGAATCTAAGTATAATACTTATATCTGAAACAAATCAGAAATGTAGTGGCATAAAAACAGATAAAAAGGTGCTCGAGTATTGGATACTATAACTGAACTAAAGCAGTTAGCTCTAAAGAAAAGAGATCACTAAAAAAACTACAACACATAGAGAATAATCAATGTATAGAACATATTAGAATAAATCAATGTAGTTTCTACAATAACAGCTAAATTTATATCGATGTGATAAAAAATAAGATAAGTAAGATTATGTTAAAAATAACATAAGGTTAAAGGCATTTCAATCAATTTTCCATTTCAATATATGTATTTTAGATTAAATTATAATGATGCATAAAATAAATCAGTCACAATTTATTTATATCACAATTATATCTCGAGAAATACAAAATTCAGAATTAGTTTTTAATAATGCCCATGTATAAATTTTTCCATCAGCAAAATATTCTTTACTTTTATAACAGAACTTTTCAGCTTCTATTGTCAAAAACAAAATATAAACTGAAAAAGGTTGTAAACTTTTATTCTGACTACTCATCATTATCAATCCGAGAATGAAATGTATGCCAATGACTCACATTTCAGGAATAATACAACAATCAGAAAAGGAGACAATATGAAAGCAAAGATATAGTAAAGACTCTAATATGTAAAATTTATAGAAATTATAGTTAGCAAAACTTCTATAACTCATTCAGGCCAATATACAAATGTATTCATTTAAAATGGTTCTGCACACTGGATCAAAAAACTTTGGTTATTGTTTTCGTAGATATAGTTATGTGGTACATAGATCTGCAAATAACATACATTTCCATATTATTAGTATGTGCACTTTGGCTTGCAATTTCTATACTTTAATTAATGGGGTGCTTCAGATACAAGAATTAAAAGTTGAAATATAAGTAATCAGGTTCTCACTTCCACAGTGGATACAGAAATGATGTGGGATTTAGCTGCCTCCATACTGATGTCATAACCCCTTTGTAGGAATGAATGCATAGGCGGCATCATAGTGGAAGCCCTTTTGTGTTCATCTTAATGTCTGATTATTATGTTCCAGCAGCTCGATCTTCAGATTACATTGGATATGTTAGCACAGAGATGACAGTTCGATTTAAAATACTTTTTATTTCAATCAATTCTGTAAGATATTTCTCATAGAGAAAGGTTTATAGAATAATTCAAAGAGTAAGAAAATAAGAAGGATTAGCAAATACTTACATATCTGCACTGTACCATTTATATTTATAATAACAATGTCTACAATTTGACTTACCATTCAATTCTTTTGATTTATCACTGACTTTCATGAACTGATAAGCCAAGTAGTTAGTTTTCCCATTATTACTTTTTTGTACACAAAATATAGAGAAAGGATTGTCATCCTCAAACAATTCAAACTGAAGACTTTGACGAATCCAGGCCTTTTTTGGAACGGCAGGGAAAAAACACATATTTCTATCATTGTGTCAGTCTGTGAAGATAATTCAAAAAAATTTTGAAGTCAAACTATTGGACTTCTCACCAAATTGTAGCTTTCTATCAAATTTTGAAGAACCCTTCACAGGTAACATGTCTCTATGGTTATTCCAGTACAAGTAAACTCTATAACTACAAAAAGGTAAATGGTTAGATAAATAACATTTGGTTCACTGCATATAAAACATGGATAAAATTGGTTAGGATCTAAAATACAGATTTTTATGAAATTTAGAACCAAATCTGTCAGATGGCAGGCCATCTGTTAGTCTATGTTTTTACATGCATAAAAATACAATTCAATATCTTCAATCTTGTATCTCTTTGCAATGCCTTAATGAAATCTGAATCTTCAACTGTAGTTCCATGTGAAATTTTGGTATCAATTCTATCAGCAAAAAAGCACTCAAAACACATATTCTTGTGATAGATTTAATAAAACTTTTATAATTGATAACTATTGTTCACCGATGCCATACAAAATGGTAATTTTTCCTTTTGCTGACAATAAAATCACTTTAAATGATACAAACGACCTCAAATAGAATATCCTTGCTTATAACTTTTTACATGTAAATTGTAGGTTGTTGAAAACAAAGTTTGCTTGGCAAGATTTATGCAAGCAAAATAGAAGAGACCTAAGGATTCTACAAGTTTATTCAATATCAATAATTTTATGGAGGGAGAAAAGAATAAAAAGTTGGTTGGAGTACCAAAAAAATTTTGGAGACCATTCCTGGTGGTTTAGTGTTGAGAGGACA
The DNA here is from genome assembly GCA_026289955.1 of Argiope argentata. NCBI lineage: Eukaryota > Metazoa > Arthropoda > Arachnida > Araneae > Araneidae > Argiope > Argiope argentata. The sequence continues at coordinate 6,664,984 of JAOUZG010041477.1, forward strand.
TTTTACATTTATAGGATATGATGGCATCATGCAAAATAAGCATTTCTTAAAATAATCTCTCAGGGAATTTTTAATTGATTCGCTGTTTTTTTTTAGAAAAAGCTTTTTAATATAAAATTTAAGGTCAATATTTTTAGAAATTAAAGCTGGAATCAATTTTATCAGATTTATTGTTACAACATCAGTCTTGCAGAATTTACATATATTAATTATATTTTTAAAGGAGAACCTAATTAGATATGCACTCCTTACAATTTTTATGGTCATCTTTTTAAATACTTGACAGTTATTTGGAGATAGCTCCCTTTCTTTTTTTATTGTCTTTCAATAGTCTGAATTTTTTATCATTCAATGATGCACAATCATTTTAAGGTAGCATGTCAAATTAGTAAGTTCTTAAATCATCAAAGCAGAAGAAAAGGTACTCTTAAAATCGATTATATCAGATGTGGTATAAACTAAATTTGAAGCAAAAGATTTCTTGAAATATATGGTCAATTGTTTAGGTGGGTGGGGACTACTTTTTTGGTAAAATGACCAGATTGAAATAAAAATAAAATTATACTATAACACTTTTAAATAAGGTGGAGTTAATATGTATAAGTAAAATTTTAAACTGTTTTCTTAATAACACTAGTAAAATATCAAAAATCATATAAGTCTATCAATTTACATATTATTAAAATTAAAAATGAAGTCTTCATTATTTAACACCAATATCAAAAGAATTAGTCAATGAATTAAAAAAGTAATTTGAGTTAAAATTCTTGCACTTAGTTTCAAATAATATTACATTTTTTAATAAAAAATTTCTTTGGTGGTTTGATTTAGAATGATTAAAAATTTTATGCAAACATTTATTTTTATACAAAAGAAATGATGTTTACATTATATTTTTCATTTGTTTCCTATTGTTTTCTGCATCATACATTTAAAAAAATAAAAATACACACTTTCAGAAAATTAAAATTTTATTCAATGCACCTGACAAACAAAGGCACGTGGAATCAAAAGTTATACACATTGATAATTTCATGCTTTACAAAGCAATGATAAATTATTTAAAGACCTATAAGCTTGGTTTCACATGCATTATGAATTCATCAAACAAAATATAATACACTGTAGACAGTCAAGAACTACAAGAAATCTACATCGGGACTAAAATATGGTTACATATACAATTTTTTTAATGTTTCAAAACGGATGTTAAAAAATGATTATAATGAAAGAGAAACGACTTAAAAATATAAGCATCAAACAAGTATTAAATATAAAAATTTCTCTACCTGAAAAATCCAGCCCCTTTAAATCAGAATCACATGAATTTCTAAGCTACAGACCTCACATTTTTTGGTTCTTGATTTAAATGCAGATAATACAAAAATATAGTAAAAAGAGATTTTTCAATATCAATAATTGCACAATTATTTAAGTATTTAAAACACAAATAAAACATATTGAAGCATAATTAAATAAAATGTATGTTTATATTCAAAACAAACAGAATGCAAATCTGCTTTCAGTTTGATACTACAATTTTAAAATACATTAAATTTAATTGTTATTTTTTAAAAATCCAGCAAATTCAAGACTTTCAGACACAAAGTATACCATATTTATATGCTAACAGGTTAAAAAGAAGAAACTGAAAATAAGAGACAATCCTAATAATAGTATCTACAGTATCACTTAGAATATAAACTCAATTTTAAAGTAACTCAAATCAAGTGCAATTAAGTGGTTAGATTATATTAAATTTTTAGATAATTTCTTACATATTTTTAACTAATAAAGACTTTTATAAAGTTAAGTAAATATATTTATTTATTTATATATGTATGTGTATATCACTATACAAGATGAAATCCATCATACTGTAGCAGAGATAAACATTTTTTCCCTGTCTCTCCTTAATTCCTTGTTTATGAAAAAAATAAATGCTATTGACTACTACTTTTATTGCTTCAAACTGCTGAATCTTTATGTCCAAAAATATACTTTGAAGATATAAATCCAATTCAATAACACACATGTATAATCATTATAAAATATATTTCATAAAATGTCTTTTTTATTAAAAAATTAATGGCATAAAATAATAACTTTAAAAATCACAGAATGTCTTCGTGAATAATGCTTTTGAAGTAAACTTTTTATACTTTGTTAAATACTGTTAACAGCTAACTTGTATTTTGAGGAATATTTAAGCTCAAAATCACAGTCATATTATTAAATATTAAAACAGACTAGTGTTGCAATTTCCTTTCATCCTTTCATTCATGCATGTTAAATACACAAAATGTGATCAAATAATAAAATTTAACAAGTATATTAATTTAGTTACGACTTCAAATGCAAGAATATTTAGAAATTATGATAATGGAAAGTTTAAATTCAACTTTAATAAAGAAAAAGAAATTCAATTTAAATCCTTTAAATTAGATTTTGTTCTATATCTTTTCCCAGAGAATTATTTAGAAAATAGAACCATAGAAAAATTCAATTTACATTTTTATGATTGAGTCACTGGATAGTGACTTTTTCTGTCCGAAATTCCACATGGTAGAAAGGATTTTTGTATACTTTGCAGAAGATAACATTAACTAGATCTAATGCAATACAACTAAGATAAAAGTTAAATTACTTTCAGCAAAGTAACCAGGTGAAAAATAACCATTACATACAAAGTAATGAGTACAAGATGAAATTAAATTACCTTCAAAAAAGCATATAAAATGAAAATATAATTCCATGAGCATTGTAAGAATTAAGTGAACCAATCATAGATATATAAATGTAAAATATAAATAACATGCTAGTTTAAATTATGGTATTAAGAACTCCTTTATTGAAGCAACATTTTTCACATTTGATGAAGATTCACTCTCATTTGCAGAAGTAGAACTCATAACCCATTCATTGGGAATTGGAACATCTAGCAGTCCATATTTTTCACGAACTTCATCCTGCACCCACCAACAATTCTTCTTTTGGGCTGGATTGGGACATTTACCATAGGAAGAGATTTTCTTAATTGTTATATTTAATTGACGTTTTGAAATGTTTTTATCTGAAGTAGGAGTTTCAGGAGTCATTTCAGGAGTAGGTGTCTTTCTTCCGGTAGATTCATTTACTAATTCCACTTTAACCGGTGATATGTTCTCTGCATTTGAAGCAGTTTGCCAATTTTGTTGCCAGAAAGATTGAAATTCTTTTACTAAAGTATCACGGCTATTCACATTGCCATGAAGAAGTCGGATTAAATATGGCATAGCTGAAAGAAAATATATATAATTTAAATAATATTAAAGAAAAAATTGCAAGAAATGAAAACATTAATCTCAAAGTTCTTTGAAACAAGGTTTCTTATACCATAAATCTGCATTCCTAGTAGAACTGCAAAAAAAAAAAAAAAAAATTGGTATCACAAAAGAATTAATAACAGGAACATTGGATTAGTGGATATTGGTAACAATAATTTAAATATTCTTTTTTCTTTAAAAAGTTCCCAAATAAAAGGCAATATTTAAACAAACTTTTTTCTGCTTATAGCTAATTAAAAGCTGATTATTCGGTTTGTCTTCTAAAACAAAAATTGTGAAAAGATTTCCAATCCCCTTTCCCCAATATACAAGAAAATGCATAATATTAACTAGCTGTAACTAGTTCAGAGAAGCACTGCTTTAGAACAATGGTGAAAAATTAAAAGCATTTAGGGTAAGGTAATGGGGATTAATGAGTGATTTAAAGTGGCAATTACAGCCCAAAACCAGAGAAGCCTTGGAGAGCTAGAAAATGAGTGCCTTCTTTAAGGCATTCTAGAGGAAGTTAAACAATATTTAACTGTCTTATTCAGCATTGTTTTTTTTTAAGTTAGTTTACTTTCATAATACTGCATTCGAAGAAAGTGAAATCAAACTTTCCTATCATTATTTATTTTCTATCATGGTTGTTTACAAGTTAAGTTGCAAAGGTACATAAATGTAGAGAATATAATTGTTAAAAATAAAATTTAATTTGACTTTTTACAGAGAAATAGGATAACTTTCTCAATATTCTCAACAATGTTGTTTTTTTGTAAAGTAATTAGAAAAAAATTCACAATTAAAAAATCAGATATTTTTCATACATTTGCAATGATTATTTTATAATTGAAAGAGATATTAAATCTAGGAATATAGTAGCATTCAATCCTACAAAAAACAATCATTATTTTAAATGAAATTAACAAATGGCTTTTTTAAAAGAAAAATCAACCATGTGACCTACATTCATATCACCTTCAAAATTGAAGTATTGGTATCAGGAATGAATTAATGGAAAGGATAATGTTAAAGAAAAAAGCCAAAGATGATGATTTTCATTCTTTACCTTCAGATTAAGAGAGAGGAAGAGAAATATAGAAGTAATTTATAAAGTTCTCAAAAGTTACAATATCAAACCATTCATAGTTATTTTTCAACAAGTATATTTTGATAAATATTCATTGAAAACTCCCAAACAAAGAACTGATAGATGCTAATTTGAGGAATTAATGGAACTGACAGTGATCAAATAAAAGAAACAGGTTTAAAGAACACAATCTGACAATCTTGAATAAAAATAGAGGTTTACTGGTTTTCATTAGAATGGTTATGATGGTTTGAATGCACTGTGAGAATATGGACACTTGAAAATGTTATGAAAAAACAGTCAATGTGGCAAACAATGGATTGAAAAACATGGCTATTAAATTTGAAGAGACTGAGGAGTTGGATGTGTTTCCAGGAAGAGAATAGAAACTGATTTCTAAAGAAAATGCAGAAGAAATTACTATTGCTGAAGAAGCCTTAATTTACAACAAAAAATGAACAAGGAGTGTCTTGTGATTTGCCGCTTTCTTGCTCTGTAATATTCTGTAAGAAGTTCCGCTCTGTAAAAAGTTCAGAAATCTGTTTTAAAGGCATACCCACACAAAGTTCAAGTGGTGCAAATGCTGCATCCTAAAGGCTAAATACAACATATCTATTTCACTCATAAGCGTATGGCCAAAATAGCCAATATATGAACTTGGTGCATTTTGTGATCAGATGAGTGATATTTTGCCTAAGATGGAGAAGTGAACATTCAGAATTGTCACATATGAGATACTGCACATATGAATGCCATGCCTGAAAAGTTTCTTTCCTCTAATTACATTTACGATATGGTTCTGATTTAATTCTTGATTTCCTTTTCTTTGAGGAAAGCACTTCTCAAGAATATGAAAGTTGTTTCATTATGGGAGCCCATTACTGCAAAGTCCTAAAGCAGAATGTTATTCATACTAAAAAAATATGAATACTCAGGAGTATCTTCATGCATGATTGTACACCTCATATTGCTCAATAAGTGAAAGAACTGCTTTGTGCTTACTTCAGAGATTATCGAGCAATTTTGAGGCATTTTCAAATGCTTGGCTTTCTCATTCGCCAGACTTGAATCCCAAGGATTTCCAGTCCCTGGGATTCCACAAAGATTATATCTATAGTGAAAACAAACTGATGTGTAACAGAAACAAAAGTAAATTTAAAGCAAGAATAACCTAATATATTACTGCAATTCCTCGTAAAAAACTGCATGCTGCTATTAAACATATGATTGTTGAAAATGAAATATAGTTCGAAAAAATGATGCAATCAAATTAAATTAAGCATTTTGAATCTGCATTTTTTAAATTTATGTAACATTTTTTTATCTGATGACTGAAATTTGAATTACTGATTATCGTTACAAATAACGTTCTTCCTGGCCCCAATGATATATCAACAGTTATATACTTAAGTCTAAACAGGGTCACTTTTATTAGAATAAAGAGAGAAAGGGAGTAATATTGTCTATGATAATTACATTTAAAGGGAGAAGAAATCCATGGTTTCTATTTACAAAGCAATTGTATCAGCAACACTTGCAAAAAGAACATTTTTTTCCCCTATACAATCGATATAGTTGTTCAAAAGAATAGAAAAATGGAAAATTTTTATATCAATATTTCATTAATGTCTTTTTATAAATAGGCAAAAACAATAGTTCATTTATATATTTTACCTTCTTCTGGAACAGAATACTTTTTTGAATTTCCAATTATTGGACTATTTGCAGTTGAAGATGGCGCAGATTCAGCTTGTAGCTTCTTTATAGTAAAACGAGTTGGTATTGGATTTTCAGATAATATCTCAGCAGCATATGTAAGGAAGAAGGATCGGAGACCATTATCTTGTAACTCAGGAACATTTTCAAAAAAACAACCTAATATGATGGGCTTCAACTCAGTAGTTTTCTTCTTCCTTTCCGATTCAAATTCTTGTTGTTTCTTTTTCAACATAGCTTGCTGCTTCTCTGGATCATTCACAACCTCCTAGAAAACAATATAGTAAAAATTACAAAACAAGCAAAAAAAAAAGATTCAAGACATAAAAAAGGCAATTGTATTAGGAGGAACATTTAAATGGCACAAATGAAAACGCATGATAGAAAATCATTGACTTCTCTATTATGCTTTTGCATATGTTGAAAACTTAAAAGTTAGTGGTTTTACAATATAAAATTGCACAAATAATTAAACTGAACATGTCATGAATTGTAGAAAATTAGGTTTAGAGTAAAGGGATGATTAATTAAAATACTTTACTGGTGAATGTTGAATTAAAATATGATAAATTGTTTTATTTATAATAAAAATGCTAATTCATAAGAAAATTAAAGGATTTGACATCAAACAAAATAATTCAAAAGGCAATTAAACAAAAATATATTTCTTTAACAAATTGACTTTCTTCATATTATTTTAACAAGCAAACAAAGAAAGAATTTTGTAGAAAAAAAAAGAAAAGATGTAATAAACATAACTAAACTAGGTAGCATTCTACTAAACTTTTCTTCTTTTCATTCTAAAGGCAATTAAATAAAAATATATTTCTTTAACAAATTGACTTTCTTCATATTATTTTAACAAGCAAACAAAAAGAATTTTGTAGAAAAAAAAAGAAAAGATGTAATAAACATAACTAAACTAGGTAGCATTCTACTAAACTTTTCTTCTTTTAATTCTCCCTATAGAGCTCTTCATCTTTTTAGACATTTTCACAATATCACTACAACTGTTGTATTTGTGATACAATATCAATTAATTTTCAAGCGGGGAGTGGGGAACTATGACCTTACAAAAAGTTTCATAATAGAATTTGTTCCCACAATTGTAAGACAATAAGAAATTAAATTACTCTTGGTATAAATTTGAAGATATCATAGAAGTTTATATTCAACAAAATTGTCTTTACAAATATCTGAGATTCATCATTTTTGTCTGTAAATTGACAAAAATATAAAAATTTTAAATTTTGAGTCAATTATAAGTTATGAATTTGAAGTCAAGTTATAAGTTGCAAAAATATTTTCATAATTAAATTTCTAATGCCTGAAAACTCATGAGAATTTTAATTAACTTTTAATTTAGTCTTATAGTACAAAAATGAATAAAATTTATGATTAAGAAAATTATTAAAACTTATTCCCACATTTCAAAATTAAAAGTATATAGTTAGACAAAATTATAAGCACTAAAAATTTTCATTTAGTTTTAATCATAAATTAATTCAGCTTAAATTTGGTTTGAAGAAATAAAGGTGGTTAATTAAAAAATTATTTTTTAGTTTAACATGACTCATGAATAAAGTATTAAAAAATTAATGTAAAAAATGAGTTATTTGAAAATCAGCAAGAATTTTTTGAATATGATGTGAATTTTTGATAAAATTACAAACAAATGCATAAAATTTTGAAATGTGATATTTTTCGTTCTAATAGGTTTATTTTAAATATTCATCAACTGTTATTGGCATTTTTCAAAAAAGCAACAGATATTAAAATACTAATTAAAAAATTAAAGGTATGAAATTCTAAACTTCAATACATTTTGATTTCATTTTTTTAAAAATTATTAAATGAAAAAGATGAACTATTTTATTAAGATTTCTGCTTTTTAATTTCTGATTACAATAATTTTCATCTTTCAGCTTATTTTTGGTTTATTAACCTGTTAACCTTCAAAAAGTTCTATTAACCATTCAAAAATACACTGAAATAATAATAATAATAATAAAGTGTAATTAGGCCTATCGAATGCCAGATTTAAAAAATGTAAACCTACAGAATTAAAAAAAAATTAATGCCAAACTAATGAAATGTTTAAATGGTGTCATAAAGGGAAAAATGTTTTAATGAATTTTTTCACTTCTAAATAGAATGATAGAAAGTTTATTATTTGGCAATAACCAGGAACCAAAGGTCTATCTTATGTACCATTTCTATTATTCATTCATCTAGAAGCCTTATTTACAGACAAACTGTTTAAAATCACCTTTTGAATCACAAAGCTATTCTTTCAGAAATTTTCAAGCACTAAGAAGATGAAAATTAATACAAAATCAGATCCTTATCACAAGGATATATAGATTTTTGTTAGCTCAGCAGCTAAAGTCACAAGCAATAGAGTGGAAAATTTAATGCTAAGTATTCAGTTGGCTAAAAGGTAATATTAGCATAATATTAGACAAGAGGAACAGAAAGATGCAAAAAATAAGAAAATAAGGTGGAGATTCTTTAATCATCTAACCTAATTTTCCTATGAGTAGTAAAGTACATTTGGTTTTTCTTAATGTAAGGCAAGAAGTTAAAAATGTCAATTAATTCATTAGGTTATTTTTTAATGTCTTATCCATTGTTAATTTTAGAAGTAAACTGTGTATTTCAGCAAAATAAGGAACAATATATTCATCGAAAGGTTCAAAAGAATGGTTTGATTGTTAACACATCAAAGTTACAAAATGGTGAACCAGAAATTTTGGAAGGAATTTAGAATCTTTGTTATGCAAAAGTTCATGCAGCAAATTATGATGAGTGTCAATATCAGATCACAAGTTATTTAGAAATACCACCACTTTCAGAATGGAATTAGATAACACTGGACTAGTTGCAAATGTCAGCCCTTTTAAGTCTTTGTCAAGTCTCATATTTGAAGTAAATCAGGCAGCTCAACTCATGTATCAGTAAGTTTATGTTTTCTAAACTTGCAATAGTTTTAATTTTTTTTAAATAATCAATAATTTTATTCACTTCAATGATCAGCCATATGAAAATTATTATTGCTTTCAATTTGATTTTTTATTTCATTTATATACATATAGATATCATTTAAGTATGATTAAAGTAAAAAGATGATAATCATAGTCTTATCAAGCAATATGTTAAAAATTTGATTATTATAATTTTTCAACAATATTATCAAAAATGTTGCTCTTTACATTTTTTTTTTATTAAAAAAATTTTTTTTAAGATAGAGGCATAGTATTTATTTGGCATGCTCAATATAAAAGAAACTAAAAAGTATTGCATTGCAATAGATTGATTCTCATAAACAAAACAATCTTAAATATAAAAAAAAAAGATGAATTACTATAAAAATAGAGCATGTGTCACAACATTCCTACCACTAATCAATCACTCATATTGCCTCATACCTTGTTTATTATCATTATTTTTACTTTAATCATGCTGTATATGTATGTCAATTGAAAATAAAGTCAGTTAGCTCAGATTTGAGTCTTGTTTAATTGATTAAACCACCATTTAAAAACATATAAGAATTTATTAACATTAACAAGAATGCAACAGTTCTGTTCAGTACTTTGCTACCAACGTGCCAAGTTGGCGAGCCCCTTTTCTAGGGTTGCTCTTTTTTGGTCTTTTTCACAGGTCATAACCCGCTCAGTAGAAATTGGGAACGAGGAACGTGAGGCATACAGTTGGTAGCGGGGTACTTCAAGCCCCTTCTATGGAAAATAAACCGCATTTATAGAAGCATCACTGTTCCTTAGTTCATCATCAATTAGCTACATCGCAATTAAGAGTACAATAATCTCTTAGTTTATCATCTATTAGTTACACCTCAATTAGGAGTTCAATTCTCAATTTGTTCTCATCCTCATTTGTGGAGCGATCAACGGCCTCCACAACAAGTTCTATTATGTATATATATATTGTTTCAAAAGATGAATTTCGTAGAAACTTAAGATACAATTTATGTACTCTTTTTGAGATATCATTTTGTTAAGAAAACAAACACTTTCCTTCAATTTAGATTTTAACAAATTAAATGTCAATAAAAAAATCATACTAAATGCTGTAATTAGAATAAGAAAATTAATATTTTACATTTACTTCATCGTCTTCCTTTTCTTCTTCTGGTGAGAGGTATCCATGAGGGACAAAGAATTCATTATCTACTTCATAATCATCTTCACTCTCAACTTCATTCTAAATTAGAAACAATAAAAAATGTTAAGAGTTTTAAAAGCAACTTAAACAAATCAATCATACCATATCAATGATAAACAATAAGATTGTTTCAATGTCCAAATTTAAGACACTATTGGTAAAAAAAAAAAAACTATATACTTCTTGTAACTGCTTAAAAAGTAACCATATACTTATGTAAACATGTAACTGCTGTTTGCTTTTAAAGTGCATTATATCAGCTGCCTGATTTATCATTCAAGTTATATAGATATATTTTATTGCTAAATATTTATTACATTATATTACTAAATATTTTTTCAATTAATTTCTCATCAAATATTAGTTTAGATTGCAATTTTAAATAGAATTTTTTTCTCTTGTGTGTGTGCGCATGCGGGCGTGTGCCCTATTACATAAGGAAAAGTCACAATGATTTACTCTGATCAAAAAAATAATAAGAAAGAAAGAAAGAAGCACTTCAAATTCTTTTCCATTATTTGCTTCTGTTTGTTTGTAAATGAAATCTCAGTTTAAGCACAGTTGATTCATCACAAGGGGTGGAAAATTTATTTTATAATACTTTTTTTGTAGTTTTATCCTGTGCTTATTAGTTAAATAATTTAGAATTTAGTGTCATAACCAAGACACAGGATGGTGCTATAATATGTTGTTTTTGTTTTAATGCACTGGATATACATCAAAAATAGATTGAGTGGGGTTTTTTTATGTCTAAGAAACTAAGAATACTAAAACTGCAATCCTATCCACTTAACACATTCTAATTTTTCAACTCAGATTTTCATAAATTTAGAATAAGGTACTATTTATATAGAAATGTTAAATTACTAATTACCAAAAAGATATTTCAACTGGTTTTTGAATTACAGCCACATAAAATTTTAAAAATCTGACCAAAATTGGTGAATAGTCCCCCCCCTTAAGCAGCTTTCTTAAAAGAGAAATATGTCATTTTTCAGCATTTTTCAAGTTCTTTTCTGTGATATATAACATTATACAAGCTATAAAGCAAAACAAAAAAATGTACACCTTTAAATACAAAATAATTTTTTAAACATATATTATTAAATTTATTCCATTAACAATGACATTGCTATTTATCTAAATATATATATATATGGATAATAAATTATTCATTTTACAAACAAATTCATCTGAAACTTAATTTTCCACTAATACTCTGCATTAAGCTGAATATAAGAATCCTATCTATCGTGTTTCTGAGAAAGCAAATATGAACAAAAAGCTGAAGAAAGAATACATCAAAAAGTCTAAAATAAAACTTTGTTTAGTAGTAAGATCAATTTTATCAATTGATGTTTAAAAAGTACATGTTTGATTAGCATATAGTACTAATGTAGCATGTGCTAAGTGCACAAGTCAGTATTTTGTTTTCTGCTCTATCAATGATTAATATTTTTAAGGCTAAAAAACTTAGGTCATCTCACCACTAAAATAAAACTTCATATAGAAGCAACATAAAGATATTATGGAATCTCTAAAATGTTGCCAACAATGATAATGAATCCTAAACCATTATCTCTCTCATAACCCTCTTTTAAACATCCAGATCAATTCAGTTCCAAAAATGGTCAACTCATGACAATTGCCAATGTAATCATTGAACTTGAATCATAAGTCTTGATTATCAAATCCTAACAACAGTCATCTAACACTTACGCACAGGGTAAATAGGTGTGTGTGTGTGTGGGGGGGGGGGGGGTAATGCTAGAAAAAACACAGGACGTATTGCATAATTTTCATAATTTATATATGTTATAACACTCATGTTTCTGCTATTATAAGAAATATACATTAGTAAGCTGATTTGAAACAACAATTTAATACCACATACCTCTGTTCCAGAGAGACTTTCACCAGGTCCACCTTCATCCCATTCATCATCACTGTCTACTTCATAATCAAAAATATTCTGAAAAAAGAAATTATATTTAAAATTCATAGCATTAGATTAAACAAATTAAAGCCATTTTTAAATCCAAAATTATTTCTTTAAACAAAGTGCTATGTGTTTAAGTGAACGGACAACAATCTACAAAAAAAGAACAGCAAATAAAAATTTTAGCAAGTTGATTTTGAAACTTCTTTGCTAGCAGCCCATTTTTGTCACAAATATTTTATAATGAACCCTAATTTAAATAATAATAAATAATTAAAACATGAATTAAATAACAAATAATTCCAAATGAAAAACTTTTTTTGTTATTAATTTAAAGTTGTTGTTTTTTTAAGATGAAAAAGTTTTTCATATTATAATACAAAATAATTTTAAGATGAATAGTTAAGAACATTGTTATATATCATTCAATGCTAAAATTATGACAGAGATTAATCTTGTCAGTGCAAATTAATATACATACTGCAGAAAACGGTTTAGTAGTTTTAATATTAAAATAAAAGGAGTAAAACTAATTTATAAAAGAAAGAATACCTACATCTTGAGCAAAGGGCCTTCTGGGACCAACAACTTTGCTTTTTTTCCTCCATGTTCCCCAATATGGAGGACGAACATTTTCACAGAACTGGAATAATTTAGCAGTAAAGAATAACACATCTGCTGCTTCCTTATCCAAGGCAAGAACGTCTGCATCAGATAACCTTTGTCGTCTCAACCTTTTTCTTTGTCTCACATCTTTATAATTTCCAGATTTTAGCATATCTAAATACAATTTCTTTTCATCCTATAAGTAGACATTAAATAATCAAATAAAAAAATGTATACTAACACCAGAGGAATCACTAAAAAGAATTATGGAAGCAATATTCAGAAATATATAGCTAATAATTTACTACAAAATATGCAAAATATGAACAGTACATTGCTACAGAAGACTGCATGTCAATAACCATAGTAAATTATATAAAAACTATTCATTAAAGCTAACTAAACTATATCTGCTAGTACTTTATTGTGTTAAGTTCTGTTCTTAAAACTACCAAATTTGCATGCACACTAGCACTTTAAATGGTGCAAATGTGCATTGTTAAATTATTTCTTAGAAAAAATTAATAAATTAAAAATTTAATTTTTTGCATTTTCAATAAATAACTTTAAGATCATCTTTTCTCTAATATTAATTTAGGTTTTTAAAAACAATTTCCTAGCAATTTTGAGAGTTTTTATAAAAATATATTAATGTATAATTTGTAGCATTTTTCATTGCAGCAAAAAAAAAAAACTATTTTCTTTGTTATTTACATGTTTCTCCTCCATTGCTAAAAAAATTTAAATTCTTTTAATCCCCTTCATTTTTATTAACATGGTAAAAAAAAATTCTTTTCTCTCCCTTTCAAAAAATGCTTCTGTGCTCATTTGCATTTTTTTTTATTAATATTTCTGCACCTAATATTAATTCAACCAGCATAACAAAACATGTGTCCATATGATACAAATAAAATGCACAAAACTATTTTAATGTTAGAATGAACTGCGTACAATTGTTGAGATAAAAAAAACAAAGAGAAAATCATGTAACAAGAGCTATATGCTATAAAATAGACATTTACATTTAAAGTGATTAATTTCATTTGGAACATTTATGTACATAATTAGCAGAACAGGTACAAGACTTCTAAAATAGCATAATTTAAATATCTATGACAACCTGATGCTGAAAAACTGTTTATTTGGAAAATCAAATATCTTATATGAAAAAGATCTGAAATTTAACATTACCGATAATTTCATGATTATTAAAGGTAATTAATGTTATATATGCATAAAAGTAGTAATTTTAATGTTGGGTCCAGAGTTGCAAAGTTTCTTGATTTCATTACACATTTCTCTTCAATAAAGTAATTACTAGATATCTACCATACTATGTATATCTAGCATATTTCCAGATCCAGCATTGCAGAAAACAGTACTATCAAACAGCAAAAGTAAAGCTAAAGAGATGATTTCACAAATCGTTAAATACTGAATCAGCATTTAAGAGGAAGTCAAAATGACATATTACTCAGAAAAACAATCTTAATTGATAAGAGTGTACATGAGTTTGTGTTTTATCATGGAAAATGGAAATGTGGCTATATTTCTTCAATCTCAATTCAAAATAAATTATATACCAAAAAGCCATAACCAAAAAAAAAACTATTCAAAATAAAACATATTAAAAATCTGAGTAACTTAGAAAAAAATATGCCATATATGCACTTATATAACACACAAAAATCGAAATACAAGAACAAAAAAAAAACAGAAATTACAAAAAGAATATTATGAAATATTATTCACCAGAAGATTCAGTTTTTCACTTTTTTATTTCCATATATTTTTACTTATATATATTTTTATTTCTATATATTTTTATTTCTATACATTTTTATTTATATTTTTTTATTTCTATATTGTGTATATTTTTAAAATTTTGATTCTTATGTATTTATTATAAATGTAAATGTTCATGTATGAGGGCATGTGTGTGCTGGCATTATACAGAAAAGAGTGTTTGATCATGAACTGATATACTTTGGCAAACAAAAGTGTACAGCTTGGAGCATTTTTTTTTTTCATCCTAACTTAAACTTTAAATTAATAATAAATTTTTAAAAAATATTTCTCTACAGAAATCCTTTTTACAATGTTTTTAAGTTCAAAGAAATCTTCCAATGATGTTAATTTAGCTCCTATAAAAGTCTTTAGTTTAAATTTAATAAACTTTTAAAGATACCTTTAAATATATTTTTGAACATTTGCATTGTTTTGAATTAAACTCAAATCATTTTCATTACTGTCTTATATATTTAATCATGTAATGTTCTACTGTAGTTGGAAACTAAAAAAATATTAAAAATAGGATTATATATATGATATGGATTAAGAAATATTATATTGTGAAAGTTAGGACGCAGATGAAATAGACAAATACATTTTTAATAATACTATAATAGCATAAGATGGTACTCATTTATGATTTCATATACAAATTTTTAAAAAATGGTATCAACAGGCATTTTTTTTAATGGAAAGTTCTTTTCAACAGTTTAATCTTGCATAAAAATGTATTTATCTATTGTGAAATTTAAACAAAAATTATTGAAATAACCTAAAACAAAATAAGAAAACAAATTATATGATGTAAAATTAATTTAGTGAAATATACAATGACAGTAGAAAAGCAATTAACTCTAACAGGACAGGCAGTTGCAATGAGTATAGAAAGAGAGGATGCATCAGTCAAAATCCATACATAACAAGAGATGGTGGGAAGACTTATGCGCATGCTTCGTTAGTGCGTATTTCAAAAGTCAAATCTCTCTTTCTCAAGCACCATATTGTCAGCCATTGGGCTAGATAAATGACTTTTTAAAGTTATTTGGACAGGCACAGATTTAAATTGAAATTAAGCTTTTCATCATAAATTAGTCCTGTATTGGGAAGTTTTTCCATACACAAACATTTTAGTTCTGTTTATATATAATTCACAGTTAAAAACTTAAAAAATATCTTAAGAGACATAATCTTAATAAACTATTTAAAAATTATAAAGTTTAAAAAATCTAAATACGAAAGAAGAGGAAATTAAATCTTTTTAAAAATTTAAGGGGGGGAACCCAGATCAAACATATTAAACTAGAGAAATTTGATATCAGGTAGTACTAATTATTATTGAAAATGCAATCAATAATATGAAATAACAGAAAGAAGATACATAATATAAAAATAAATACTGACATGTTTTACATAACATATAAGTAGAATGATATTAAAATATCTTCAAATTTAGGTATGAAGTTACCATAAATAATATAATTAAGAAGCATAAAGTTAATAACACTTTAAGATTAAATTCTTCCAAAAATACATTATTAAATTCATTTAATAGAAACTTCAATGCAATCAACTTAACACCTTAATAAAAATTTCAAAATTGAAGATATTTTCTTTTTTGTTTTCTGCATTATGAATACAAACCTGTTGCAGTAAAGCATGATCTAACTTCTCCTTATTGAATCTCTCTTGGGCTGCTGCAGGCACCACAGGAGCCAGAGTCATATCTTCAGTAACTTGAAATGGTTTAAAAGCTCCTTCAGACTCAGTGGGCTAAAATAAGCATAAATGAAAAATACATTAACAAACAAAAAAATTTCAAATATGAAAATAGTCATACTTCATTAATCATTTTTTTTAAAAAAATGATTCAATAAATATGCTATTTTATATTGTTTTGTGTCCAGCCTTTTTAGGCTTAATGATCTAAACAGAAAAAATTATATAAGACAAAAAAATTATATGATTAAGGATGAGGTTAATTTTAAAAGCTAAAGCAAAAGGATTGGACTAGAATGTAGTACTTTACAACACAAGAAGCAATGATGGCTACACTGCAACAAACACAAGCTAAAAAGATAAAATCATGTAAATTGGTTCTAAATAAAATAAACAAATAAAACTGTCATAATATAATTTTAAGAATATTTTATAATGATTGCCGAGTTGGAAAATATTTTTGAGACAACACGGATTTTAAAAAACTGATTAGATTAAGATCAATAATTGAGCAAGTACGTAACATATTTTAGAGCAAAAATAAAGAATTGAAGAAGGATGTCAATACACTACTTGCCGCTAAAGCTGCATCATTATACACCAGTCATACCATAATCTCAATAAAAGGAAAGGAAAAAACTAATATGAGACATGAAGATCTATTATTTATAAGAAAAATTCGATAATACCTAATAATAATAGTAAAAAAATTAATTAAATGCTTGAATTATTATTTTTTGTTTTAAAAAAACCAAATAAATGCATGTCAATCATTCAATTCAGTGTCGAAATTTAGATAATACATCTCAAAAATATCTTCTGTATAATGTACAGAAACAGTAATTTATTGTTTTTAAAAAATGCAACTGCATTTAATTTTTTAAGTAATTGTTAACACACAAAATTAAAAATTAAAAAAAAAACATTTTTGACTAATCCTGGCAGTAAATTTTTTTTTTATTGTTTCAGATGAAATTACTAATTTCTTACATGTTTATATAAACTTCAAAACTACAGAATCAATAACAAAAAATTCTCAATGTTTCAATTTATATTGCCTTGTTTGTATTCAAGAAAATATGATGCTTAAATGTAGCAATAACATACAAATCAATGCATAAACAATTTCATAGTCAATCACAATTTTAGAAGAATGGCACATAATTTAACTTTAAAAATATATATTGTAATGCATAAATCACTTTAAACTATCCACCAGTCTTTTTATCAATTTTCTAATTTTTTTTAAAAAAAGGATGATTTCACCCTCAATTTAACCTTGGTTTATCAAAGGTTAATAATTATTTTTTATTAAATTAACAAATAATAATCCTTTTTTTTAAATTAAAAGTAGCTTTTTTTAACAAAAATATCATTTCTTAATTTCAATCAAGAAAACAAACCTTTCCGCAAATTTTTTCATAAGAAATTAATACAGTCCTATATATATTTATTGATAGTATCATCCTTTTGTCTAAAAGTAAAAACTAAAATAAGCTCATAAAAGTTAGCTATGTTGTCAATACTTCATTACCTGTATCAGGATCATTATCAAATTTCTAGATCAGTAACGATTGCAATATTAAAATTTAAGTTTGATGTTATTGATTTAAATTAAGTTACAACAAAATTTCAGGTATTTTTAAAATTTTAGATCAGATTTGGGACACTCCTGTCTAAATACTAGTTTTAATCATAATTTTATATTCATTTAACAATATTTAATAATATAGAAAATGGTACAAATATATTTTTAAACAAATATTACCTGTGGTGCAGGAGCAGAAGGCATTGTTTTTTTAAAGAACTTAAAAAAAGCAGCCTTAGCTCTTTCTTGTTTCTCTTTTTCTTTTTGTTCCTTAAAAAGTAAAAATATATTAAAGAAATATTTAAAAATAATTCTTAAAATACAGTGCAGTGCTTATTTAGAAGTGTAAGATATAAATTTTCTAAAATAATTACTTTTTCTAATTCTGCTTGCTTTCTTTCTTCTTCCGCTTTTTTCTTCTCTTCCTCACGCTTGAGGCGCATTTCTTCTTTCTTCTTCTTTTCTTCTTGTTTTTGTCTAAAAATTAAAATATGCATATATGTATTACTAAAATAGTTCATTAGTAAGGTCTTAAAATGAATTTATTTTAATCTTCGTGGTTGCCTTAAATATAAAAATACTTTAATATCTTACTTAAAGTTTCTGAACAAAAAACATTACTTTTTGCAACTACAGATATATTTTAATATCTTCCCTTCATGTTTCATTAAACCTTTGTAAAAAAACTTCAAGGAAAAGTTTCAAATTCATGATTTTCAATTATTTGTTTATCTTTCTCAAATTTCAATAAATAAATAAATAATAAAAATTTAAAATAAAGGGAAAAAAACAAATGAATCCATCATCAGAATTGTTTTGGTCAGAATAGAAATTGCACCACATTATAAATCAGTTTAAAAAACATTCTGAAAAATTAATATATGGATAAGGACTTGTATAAATTGAAAAATAACAAAAATCAGTTATTAGCATTAAACTACCTAGATAACCTTTGATATTTTTAATAATTGCTATTTATTTTGGAATTCCAGAAATATATTTTATTTGTTTTAAAACTTTTAGCGGCAAAAATTTACTTCAGAAACATATGTTGTAATTGAAATTAATTTACTAATACATATTCCAAATGGCATATAATTAGGATATTGGAACTGATCAGACAAATTTCAAGAATATTCACATTATTTTATTCATCAATTATCACATAACTTTATAAATTATTTAAAAAGATTTCAAAATAAAGTTGTGCATTAACTGTTACAGTAAAATAAAAAAATGCAGTTCAAAATATAAAAAGTTAGTAATGTTTTTATTATTTTATTAGCACAATATATAAAACATACAAGAAAGAAAAATCTGTAACAGCTGCAATTATCAAATCATGCAGAATGGACAAATTTTCCATTATCAGAGTTGCCCCTTAAATCTGGAAAAAAAATCCCTGCTTTCACTCTCCATATATTCAAGATTCCAGAAAATAAGGCAGAAGCACTAGTGCGAAGTATGATGGAATATGCTTTTCAGAAATGGAAAAAGTAAGGAAAGGAAGCAACAATATAAAATTATTCAAAATAGAAAATGAAAAAAAGGTTCATATTTAGACACAGAAAGTAAAAAAAAAAATTATTTTGAATTTAGAAAAACAAAGTTTATATCTCAAAAGGGTAGGGATTTATTATATCTACCTCTCATGCTCTTTAATTGTAAGTCACAAAAAAACTAAATACTTGGATGAAATAAAACATAAAACATTTTTACCATATTGCAAATTATTTAATGATTACTTAACATTACAAAGCATTATTATTTATTTATTTTTGTCTTTACAAGTATTTGAGCATCAATTTAGAAGATTTTTTAGCCATCAGTCTCATGGAGCTAATAGACAATTGATAACAAATAAGGTACAACATTTCTGTCGGACCTAAGGCCAACATACATTTTTTTGGTCATTTCACTTTCAGTCAACATATGTGAAAACAATTCCGATATAAGGAATCTGATATGTAATTAAAGAATGAATAAAATGCAACATGTTTTAATGATCATAAAAAAGTTATTGTTCTTGAATTAAAAAGTTTGAAATCATTTTATTTTTGGATTTGCTCCTTATTCATTCCTTATAAATACTAAGTTCAGCATTAATGATGATTCTTTTGAATTGATAAGCAGTCCTGTATGTTTTCTTCTTTTTTCACGACCAGTAAGTGCTTGTTTTCTCATATCACTTAGGCTGATTATTTTCTTACAAAGCATATAGTATGCAAAAAATTGATACTACTTTATGGAAATTTTCAAAGCCATTCAGCAAAATCAGAATAGACTTTTTTTTTTTAACTGTCCAATTTCCATTATATATACAGATTTTGAGCAGCTCATTGATTTGAAAATATCTATTTTGAATAAATTAGCAGCTTCTTAAATAAACTTCTTAAATAAATAAAAAAATGTAATTCTGTTTTCATGGTTTTTCCCTGTTCTCCCAGTGATATGGCAAATCTGATAATGAAAAACTTAATGCAAAAAATTATGTATTTAAAATTTAAAGTTATTTTTGAATAAATAATATTCTGAATAATATCTTTAATTTAATTACAGTTATATAATGTTTTAAACTTTACACAAGCGCATGTTTAATTGCAAAATCTACATGTAGTCTAAGTGCAAATTTGAGATATTTGAGGACACCATTTCCTTACACAATTATTATTTTTGAAAAAAATTATAAATTTAATAGCAAAAAATTCTTTAATTGCATAAAATGCATACTTAAAAAAAAGTTGAATGAAGTATTTCTGATGTGTTAATTGATTGATAATCTGTTTTAAAAAGTGAATATATATCAATTCAGAAAATACAAATAAAACTTATATATTTATATCAACTTTTAAAAAATCATAGTTGGACTTCAATAATACTATTCATCAATTCACATAAACATACTCAAGCATTAACTGTCGTTGCTTTTTCAATTCTTCTTTTTCCTTTAACTTTTGTAGTCTTTCCTTTTCTTCCTGCTCTTTCTTTTCCAACCTTAAGCGTTCTTTTTCTTTCTTTTCTTCTTCCTTTTCTCGTTTTTCTTGTTCCTTCTGTAATCTGCGCCTCTCCATTTCTTCTTTCTTTTGCTTCTTTTGAGCCTCTAATTCTTGTTTTTTAAGAAGCTGCGAAATCAGAAATTTATAAATAAAAGATCATAATAATCACTTTTGAAAAAAATTGCAATAAACGAAAACACTATGAATTTTTAATTTCACAAGATCAGTAATTTATCATTTCACCTATTGGTCAAATCAACAGCAAATGCTACATTTGGTAGAAAAACTTCTAATAAAAATAATTTGAAAGCAATATTGTTTTTTTACTTAATGTCAAACTGATCTGAAAAGGAAATTTTATTAGGTTGTTGTTTCAAAAATAGTAAACTTTATTTGAAGGCAATGACATTGGTGATAGACTAAATTTTTTTATTTCTCAAACTTTCAAAAATTAGTGATAACTAGAAATTCATTTTTAAAAATTCTGAAAACTAAGTTTTAAAAAATTAATTCGATTTGGAATAATTTAGAATATTACTGCTAGTATATATTTTAAAACAATTTCATTAGCAGGATAAAAGGAACAATTCTGAACATATTATTTCTAAAAACATGATTGAAACTTTTATTAATGAGCATATTTTTTAATTTAGTTATACATATTAATATTTTCAAAGGAAAGGAGTAATTTCCAAAATAATAATTATTCACTACATATATCGCGATATCATACTTTAAAATAATTGCTAAATTTTGATTACTTTTTTAATGTTCCAAAGGCAGGGATCAAAGAATTGCTATATTTCTACTTCATTTTGCTGGAGAATAAAAGTTAAATTTTAACTCCAAGACATTTTGGTGTATGTCCAATAAACCCTTTCTTTACTGGAACAGAATTAGAAGTATCCATATAAATAGATGCTGGATAAATATTGCAAAAAATATTTTTAAAAAGCTTATGGGGAGTAAAGAGATTTGATGACTTATCTTAAATTTAAATAACCTAAATATATAAAAATCAATGTCCTGAGATATGCATATATATATATCAATGTACAGCCAAAACCATTGAAGCCTCAGACTTGAAATTTGGCAGGAATATTCACATGATTACGAAAGTATCCACTAAGATAGGGTTTTTCGAAATATCAATTAGTTTGGGAGAAATTAATTAAAACTTCTTAACTTCTGTGAAATTAAAACCTATAATGCTACTTTCCGAGTGAAACACGGCCTTTCGCAGCAGCGATCGCTGATGCGTATCGTTTCGTCCCGTAAAACCGCGTTTTAAGAATTGCCATCGTTACGCGTCCGTTCAACTTATACTGAATATCGCCAATGAATCAGACAAGACTTTCTATCGTAGACCAAGGAGGTATAATTTATTTTACGAAATATCGACGCAAAAATTAAATATCGTTTTTTTTTTATCCATTTTGACGGGTCTATTTCTTGAATGGCCCATCAAAATAGACGCTTAGTTGGAAAAATACAGAAAATATGTTTCCTGAAAGACAATACAATGTAGTATGCTGCAATACAATTTAAAAAATCAAATTTCTAAAACTGAATTTTTGGCGAATTTTTTAACGAAGAGGCGAAATTTCGCTTTAATATTTAAGTACGTCGAAACTTTAAGATAACCTAATCATTTTTTTTTTTACATAAAATTGGATAAATTTTTCAAAATCGTGTGAAAGATTGTAAAAATCTGATAAAAAATTGGGCATTTAAAAAAATTTGTCATTTATTGGGCTTTTTCCTTCGACATTACAAATCTAATCCATTGATAATTAAAAATGAGACTAAACTTTTTTAAATATAATTTGGCATTTCTTTGGCACACCTGATCAATTTTGAAAACAATCCAGCAAAAATTATGTGTCTTATGAAATAATTTCTGATTTTGCAGACTGCATTAGAAAAACGATTTTAAGAGGTTGGTTGGTCCAAAACCGCGAGCGAAAATGCAGCCTTATATGGTTTAGATATTTGCTGTGCTTGATTAAAATGCTTTTGTTAAAAATAATATCAATATTTTCTTACAATGTACAATGATTGCCATGCTGCCAAATAACTTTCTTTATCAACCCTCCTGTCGGCGACCTTCAGATTGTTATGCTTACCAAATAACAGGTTTGTTCTTAAAAGTGTCAGGATTTGGAAAAACGGATTTCTTGCCTCTTTTGCGATTAGCTCAGCACTGCAGGGTAGGCTGATTAGCAGATCTCATGTTGTGAGTGACAGCTGTTGCTTATTGCAACTTTCGATTCCGAAGAGCATGTTTCTTTCAGTTGATCGAAATAACAGATTGAAAACGTAGAAAATATGATTGTGTTTTAGAGGATTTTCAATTATTTCATGAAACACTACATAAAATTTACTTGAGAAATAAATTGTTGTATGCTTAATATGATAAGAATCTAATTTTTATGAATTCCAAGTGTTCTAATATTTTTTTTTATTGTGATATGTTTCTTATAATTTTTAATCCCCTTAGTAATGTGAAATTATTTTTCAAAATTACATACAAGTGATTTAATTGTTGAAAAAAAAATGCTTTCAGCGCATTTCCAATGTATTTGTTCATCAAGCGGCTGAATAATTTTAGCACCAGAAAAAAAAACCAAAAATATTGTATACAAAGAAGTTCTTGCTTAAACTGTTGGAAGATGATGATCTGAAATGCAAATTACCAATGACGTCATAAACTGTGTTCATAAGTAATGACTATATATATATATATATATATATCTGTTTTTATTCACAGCAAGATGCTGGCTAGCTGATTAATGTTTTGAAATAAAGTTTATTTGTTTTACTGCAACTCTGCTGATTTATTTCTTTAAAAGGATGATCACATCCAACAAAGGTTATGGGCCATTGTGCCGTTAGCAGTATGCCAGAAGCCAGCAAACAACCGCTGTCATTGAGCTGTCAACAGAATGCCGATTAGACATTTGCCGACTCTTAAACTTCAAATAGTAACTTTTACTTAAGTTCAATAAGCAGAGCAGTCAACAGTGAACTTTGATGGTTTATCTTCTGGGGCCGTTGGAGAAAACAGAAATGGAAAAGATGGAAAGTCAGCTTTTTGTATTTCCAAAACTGAATGCATCCAATTACAGCCAGTGGAAGATGGATATGAAAGTATTACTTATCGACCGAAACTGCTGGGAATTTATTGAGAGTGAAGCCGTTGAAGAACCGACAGATACAGCAGAAAAGCAGTGATTCAAGTGGCGGCGAGAACGAGCATACACCACTATATACCAAGGAGTGGAGCGCCAATTTTTGCCTTTAATCTCAAATACCTTGGATGGTAGAAGAGCATGGCAAATTCTTCAGTCAAACTTTGAACCCAAGTCTAGAGCCAGATTAACAAGCTTAATCGATGAATTCAACGAGCTGAAATTTAAAGAAGAGGAAGAGATAATTGGAATATTCTGCCGAAGAGTTCAAGAACAACGACAATTAATTAAAGAAGCAGGATTCGAAATGCCTGAATGCCTCGTATGTTTCCAGTTGATCCGAAAGTTACCAGCCGAGTACGACAATATAGTGCAAATTCTTTATCGACTAGATGATAAACAGTTTACGTTGACAAATATTGAAACCCAACTTCTAGGTGAATCCGGAAGAATAGTACAAAAGAAAAAGGATAAAGGCGAAGAAACTGTTGCCGATGCTTATGTTTCTAAAGTTACTTCAAAGAATAGAAAGTCTCCAATCAGCAGTGGAACCGCTCTGGGCCACCTAAAAGAACAGAATGATAGTAATTAGAAGCTGAAATACTGTACGTTCTGTAAGCATCAAGGACATGTTTTCGACAATTGCTACAGACGAAAAGTTAAACCAAATCCTGGGTTAAAATATTGTCAAGGAACATTCTACAGCAATGATCAAAGATCAAAACAGTGTTATAATACTACAGCAGTAGTAGACATGGATGAATGGTTGGTGGATTCAGCTGCAACTTCACATTTTTGTAAAGAGAGGGATTGGTTTGAGGAATTTAGGACACTACCTCCATCTGAACCTTTAATAGGTGACAAGGATTGCAAATCCCGAATATGTGGAATAGGTAACATTCCTTTTTATGTTTATAGTGATGGAAATTTTGTCAAACTTATTCTAAAGAATGTTCTGTATGCACCTAATATGCGTAGAAATTTAATTAGTGGAGCAAAAATTGACATAGCGGGTTATAAAATAATATGGAACAAAAATAAAATGATATTGTATAATAGTGATGGTAAATATTTTATAACTGTTCCTATAATCGGTAATTTATATGTTGTATCAGGAATACCTGCTAAGTGTTATGAATTGAATAATGTATATAATTCTAGTAAAAATATTAATGCAGATATTATTCATCGAAGATTTGGACATGTAAACTTTAACTTAATATTAAAAATGAGCAAGAATAAAAGTATTTATGGTCTTGAAAATATAGTCGGAAGTGTTAAATCATGTGTTGCGTGCAATTGAACAAAAATCACTAGAGCATATTTTAAGCCTAATTTAAGCATAAATACTAAGAATTGTCTTGAAAAAGTACAAATGGACTTATGGGGGCCATCTCCAACTAAATCTTTAGGTGGAAATTCTTATTTTTTATCGATAATTGATTATTTTTCTAGATATGTCGTTGTGTATCCGATTAGAAAGAAATCAAAGGTATTTAAATGTTTTTGTGAATACGTAGTTAATTCAGAAAGACAGTTGGGTCGAAAATTAAAATGTGTAAGGTCTGATAATGGCCTAGAATTCTGTAATAAACAATTTGAAAGTTATTTATAATCTTTAGGAATTAAAATGGAGAGATCTACAGTTTATACTCCAGAACAAAACGGTGTAGCGGAAAGGTTTAATCGAACTGTAATCGAGGGTGAGCAATGTTTCAAGATAGTGGTCTTCATACTAGATTCTGGGCTGAAGCTTTACAAACTTTTGTGTATATTCGCAATAGATGTGAGCACAAACTCACGAAAAATATCACACCTGCAGAAATTTGGACAGGAAGGAAACCGTCCTCGCGTCATTTCAAAATATTTGGATCAATTGCTTATGCATATACCTCAAGCATAAAATGCAACAAACTGCAAAATAAAGCAGATATTGGTATTTTTATTGGTTATGCTAGAAAATCAAAAGGTCATTGTATTTGGTTACCGCGAAAGAGGGAAGTAATTGAAACAATTCACGCTAAAATCGATGAAAGTAAAAATGGTGTATTGACTTTATTTGGGCAAAAATCAAATGAATATGTTTAAATTCCTTTATCGAATGTTTATCTTCCAGAATCAACAAATGATCAAGATGTTGAAAGTAAAATTTCAGAAAGTAAAACCGAGTCAGAACTAGAAAAAATTGACAGTAGTAAATGGCAAAGGACCGAAAAGCCACATAAGAATAGCTCGCGTGTTGATGTATATTATTACCCACCTTTGGGAAAACCACGTTTAAGATCAAATAACAACGTGATTAAGCATTGTGAAGAAAACAACCTAAAGTATAAATCTCAATATTTTAATTTTAAGCCTAATCAACAAGGTGAGTCGAAAAACTCTGAGAATGTAAGCGATTTAGAAATAACTGATGAATCTGAGTTATCTAATTTCGTCGTTGATAATTTTCAAGAGGTAATTTATAACATTGAAATTCCAAGAAATTTTAATGAATCTCAGAAAGTACCAGAACACGATAAAAGGAATAAAGCTATGGACGATGAATTAAAAGTTATGAAAGTGCATAAAGTATGGAAATTGGTAGATGCACCGAAAGATTCGAAAATCATTAAGTGTAGATTGGTGTTGTAAGGAAGTCGCCACCTTGTCTCCTGCTGGAAGAGACACATGATCGAACAATGATACTCCTATCCAGCGGTGAGGCTATTCAGCCTTTGTTACCCATTGTGTTTCTCCCGTTCTTAGAATTTGAGAAGGACAGATAAGGGACCTCACATGTTTTCGGCTCATTAAAGCAGTGAACCGGGTCGAAATACCAGACGGGACTAATTCGTCTGTGGACCACCCCACTGGGTCCGATAATGAACAGATGCGGTTTGCGACCATTGAAGAAATTAGTGTTTCCTGGAACCCATTAAAGAAAGAATCCAGGTGTAATCTAAAGAGCGGATGTCTCAGAAATCTTCCCACGATGGTGGCGCGAGTGGAAGTAGAATGATTGGACAACCGGCATCTCCAGCGAGCCAATATGAGCCTGAGAGGTGGAGCTTCGCGACGATTAAAAAGGGGTTCAAGAAGCCGATGAAAAAGAAAAGGAAGAAAGAAAGAGGAGGAGAAGGAAAGAGAAGGAAGCTGATCTGGAGGACGAGACGAGTTGTGAGGAGTGCTGATGAGAAGAGATACCAGGTGATCTCAAGTTTGTTACAAGATCTACCGGAAGAAATCCGTAGATCTCTGGAGCTAAGGCAGTAGCTGAATACGGAGACAGTTTGTGAGTTCCCGGCCTAGTTGTCGAACAGACGATCATTTGTAAATACTCCTGTATATAATCTAGATGACGTGTTTTTTGTGTGTTAAGCTGTAAATAAAGCCTCTGTATATAATACGCTACCATTTCATTTGACCCGCCCGTGGTCAAGTCTTTACAGTGTACTCAATTAAACGCGATGAGAACTCAAAAATTAAACGTTTTAAGGCTAGATTAGTCGCATTAGGTTATAATCAAACATTTGGTTTTGACTACACAAGTATTTACGCACCTGTTGTAAATTTTTCTATTGTTAAATTGTTATTCATAATTTTAGTTTCGGTGTTGGGGTGGAAGCATGTACAATTAGACGTAAAATCTTTTAGATTCCCGTATAAATACGGAATTCTAAAAGAACATATTTATATGAAACAACCTCCAGGTTATTCTGAACCAAACAATGAATATAAAGTGTGTTCATTGAATAAATCAATATATGGACTTCATCAAAGTGGAAGAGTCTGGAATAATGAGTTAAATGCAATTCT
This sequence comes from Argiope argentata, assembly GCA_026289955.1. Taxonomy (NCBI): domain Eukaryota; kingdom Metazoa; phylum Arthropoda; class Arachnida; order Araneae; family Araneidae; genus Argiope; species Argiope argentata. The sequence continues at coordinate 6,692,905 of JAOUZG010041477.1, forward strand.
ATTATCAATTGGATTTAAGAATTTTAAGTATTGTAATTGTGTTTACAAATATAATAATGATGCAATTCTACTTGTTCATGTGGATGACTGTATACTATTTGGTAGAAATGAAAATAATATAAATTATGTGTTTGCTAAATTACAACAACAGATCGATGTTTTAAATCTTGGTAAAGTGAAATATTTTTTAGGAGTAAATTTTGAGTTTGAAAATGATAAGGTATATTTGCATCAGATGACGTATATTAATAAGCTAAAATCTAAATTTAAAGCTTTACCAAAAAGTTTTATGAATCTTCCTATTAAAAATGACAATTCCCTTGAGAATATTTCAGATTCAAATGAGGAAGAAAATGAATTGATGCAAAGATATCCTTATCAATCTCTAATTGGATGTTTATCATTTATAGGTGACAGAAGTCGACCTGATATTTCTTATAGTGTAAATGTAATGTCTCAATTTTGTAATAATTATTCTTTTTATCACTGGTTAAAAGTAGTTGATATTTGAAATTATGTAGCTAATACTAGTGATTATAAAATTAATTTATCAGATGTAAATACATGTAATCTTATAGCGTATTCAGATGCAAACTGGGGATGTAAAATGACGAGTCATCATTCAACAAGTGTATATATAATAAATATAGGTGATACTCCAATTTCATGGAAATCTCAAAAGCAAAAATGCATAGCACTCAGTTCAATGGAGTCAGAATTTATATCTTTGACAGAGACTGTTAAGGAATTATTATGGTATAATAATGTATTAAATGAAATTAATTTATTATTAATTCCTAAGCCAATTTTATATTGCGACAATAAATCTGCTATATATTTTTGTGAAAACCGAATGGAAAATGCTAAAACTAAACATATAGATATTCATTTACATTTCATTAGGCAATTATTAGATGAGGAAAAATTTATTTTAAAATTTATTTCAACCAAATTAAATATGGCAGATTTATTGACCAATGACTATATATATATATATCTGTTTTTATTCACAGCAAGATGCTGGCTAGCTGATTAGATGTTTTTAAATAAAGTTTATTTGTTTTACTGCAACTCTGCTGATTTATTTCTTTAAAAGAATGATCACATCCAACATAAACGTAGCAAAAACTTCTTTAATTTTTATAAACAATAATATGTGGATGGCCAGCATTTGCAAAGAAAATCAATACTTTAAAAGGATCATAAGGACAGCTAAGGATATATATACATATAAGGAGTTCAGTGACCCTGAAACGTTCCAAAAATTATAGGTAATAAGTAATTATTATAGGGAATTTACATAACTATGTGTACCAAGCACTGTTAGCTCCTGCTATTTCCCTTACCCGAGCAGTGCCGGGTACGGGAATGCTAGTTTTGCATTAAGAAAACCTCAATACTTTTTTGTTTAATGAAAATAAACTTTGTGAGCAATAAGCAAGATATTTAGGCTCTCTATATCCAAAATTTAATAAATATAGTCTTTTTTTATTTTCCAAAAGAGGCCCATGTAAGAAAAAATAATAAATTTTGGCACTAAACATTAGAAATTTCAATTTGCATCTTCTTTCAACTAGAATTTTTCAGTCTAAAAATTAGCATAAATATTCTTAGTTTCTTATAATTATAAACCCACTCATCCAGCCCTACCTTAAGGCATATGAAAAATTTATCAGTTTTAGTATAAGATACTTAAACAATTATTTGAAAGCCACCAATTCATTTATATAATATGTATCATCATATGGAATTACATTTGACAGATTATAAGTAAACATCAAAGCAATAAAAATAGTTTTATTAGCCAAAGTAAGATTAAGAGATCTGTATAAATTATGCTTGATGCACATAATTAGCAAATTCCATACATACGGCTTCAGAAATGAATTAATTTTTTTCTCTCTTTCTCTCTCTCTCTAATTCGACCAACTCAAAATTTCTACTAACAAGGAAGCTATAAGCCTGGTGCTTGCTGATCCCCATTGAGGTTCCTTAGCAATCCTTAGAGCTTTGCTTCAAAGAAGGCATTGTGTCTTAGCACAATTAAGATAATAATAGAAATTGATAATAATTGATTTGATTCTAATGTTTTCATTTAAAAGTAGTGGAAAATGAAATTTGTTGGCTTTGAATAATATCTTCCTTTTTCAGTGATATTTTACAAACAATTAAAGACAAATTCAACAATCAATGAAGTCAAAAAGAAAATTATGAAAGTGAAGAAATAAATTACAAACAAGTTTCAAAGCATATAAAGATGACTTTAAAATTAAATTAACTTGATTCATTAATAGAGGATTTGCAGTAAAGCATTATTTAAAAAAAAAAGACTAATGAATTAATAAAAATTCTAATGATTTCTTTCTTATGCTTTCACTTTCATTAATATAGAATATAATTAACTCACCCTGGAAAGGTGTTGTTCTTATATAATAAAAGCATCATGAGGGCAGAATCAATATGAAAATAAAAAGAACTAATAGAATTACAAAAATGTAAGAAACATTTAAAATCAACAACTTGCTTGCAGTAGTAGTAGTTATTGTTGTAAGTATGTGAATAATCTCTCTTTAAGACATAAAATATGCATTTAAAAAATTAATAAAGTCTCAAATTAAAATTCTACATTGAGTTGGGTATATGGGTTACTATTAAAATTCTACAATTCTATATCTCAAAATAATTACATTCATATTCAAAAGCACGACCTATCCATAAAAAAAATTACACATGCATATTAAGAATCTTAGAAATAAAATGTTTCTTCTCCTCCCTCAATACCTTCTAAATTAACTAAATTATTTACAATTTAATTTTGTTTACTTCTCCTCATCATCCAAAAAGCATGTTTGAGATTCATGTTTAACCCAATGAAAAGAAGAATCCCATCAAATTACATTTGTTATTAATGTTTAAAAAGAGAAACCACGTAATTCATTAATTGCAATAAAGGTTAGTTACCAAATTACGCAACTAAATAATGTGCTTTGGAGAAGCCTTATAAATGAAATATTTTTAGATTGAATATTTCTCAATCAGATATCTGGGATTTTTGATGAATTCTTAAGGAATAAGACATTAATCTTCAATATTTGGTTGAATGCAACAAAATTATTTATGTCAACTATAATTATAATTGTGGAATGATATTTTTGCATTCAAACTTGCATTTTGGAAAATATAAGTTTCAATTCAGAAACATTAAATTTCCAGTTAAAATTTACTAGAATGTTACTAGGTTGCAATTAAAATTTTCTAGAATGTTACTAGGTTACAGTTAAAATTTACTAGAATATTACATTTGGCAAACTATCACTTTTTTAAAAAAAATTCTAATTTAGAATAATGATATAATCTGAAGTCTAAATAAATAAAATTTTTAAAAAATCATGAATTAGGGGGAAGAGGGGAACATTAGAAATTTCAGATTCTTGAAGAAAAAAATTTAAAATGCTAAACAATCACCAATGATTAGTACATATTTTAATAATTAACCATTTATTAACTCACTTTCTTCTTATTAAAATTTGTTTTTTATTTAAATATTATCCTTTTGGAAAGAAAAAATTGCATTTATAAATTTAATCATTGTCTATTTACAATGAAAAAAAATAGTTTCAACATCAAGAGATATTTCTCATCTTGATGAACATCCTTCAATTTTTCAATTCTTTTGTAAATAATTTCTGTTTATATCACCATTAAATATATATACATACTATTCTAGATTAAAATTCTGAAAAAGAATGATTAATAATTATAAATAGTTCAAACCAAATTTTGAATGAAAATAAAATAAATTTAACTGAAGTCAAATCATTTCACAATTTATATAAATTTCAGTGAGAGAATATTTTCTTTTGTTATTATATAAGGTTAAAACAATGAACTAGTGCCAGTTCATTCTACATGAATTTTCTACTAATACTTAGGACTGAAGAATCTGCTTATGTGGTTGACTTTTTGAAAAATAACTTTTACAAGCTAAAAAATTTAATGAGATAAATAATATAAGTTCATTTAAGCAGAAACTTAATGCATGAATGTCTCATGATTAAAAAAAATCCTAGTGGTGTCAATTGTATGTTTTAACTCATATAAAAAGAAAAATATTCTTTAGACAAAGCATTAAACAAATAAATAAAGTAAAGACTGGGAAAAGAAAAGAAAAAAACGTACTTTTTCTTGCTGTTTTTGTTCTCTCTCTGCTGCTCGAGCTTTTGCTTCTTCTGGGGTCATTTTCTAAAAATATATATAAATATGTTAATAAGTATCTTAAAAAAATAATAATAAATGAGCTTTGCTTGCTGTGTTAGCAAATAATAAGCTAACAAAGCAAAAGCAAGACACTTCATTACATTTTTAAAACATGTATTGCTGATATATGTATGCTGATGAATATTATACTACTACGATTAATAAGCTTTCTTTTTTTCTCCTCCCCCCCTTCTTCTTCTTCTTTAGAGTTACACTTATGCATCACCAACAACTTATAAGAATAGTAATTTCAGTTGATTAATGAGCTAAATAACAATAAAAGATAAACCCTGTAATAACTTTAAAAGTCAGTTTAAAAAACTGATTATACTGAATGACTTCCCAATTAAATATTATATAATTCAGTATAAAAAATGTAGAGGGTTGGGAAATAACAGCACAAGCTACCTACCATATGAGAAGTCTTGAAACTATAATATAGAAATATTAACTAATTATCTACTGGCTTTGATAAGAAAATTCCTCACATAATTTGTAAATATTTGGGGCCGTCTGTAGAAAATAGAAGCATTCGGTTTCAACAGCTTACACAACATTCATACTATTATTTCAACAGCTTACACAACATTCATACTATTTATTAGTTGAACATTTAATAATTCAATAAGCATAAAAAACTAAGATAACAATAATAAACTCAATTCATATTAGAATAAATTAGAACTCAGAGATATTATTATTAATAAGTATTATTTCTTAAACATTTTATATGTAATCTATAAAAAATATGATTAAATAAATAAGAAATTTAATTGCTAAGATTTAAACTATAGAAAATGATAACAGAACTATTATAAGATGAAAACATTTTAGTAAATAAATATTTTTGCAATTAATTTTCATTAAATATGGTATTATTTAAATTTATAAATGAAGGGAAAAGAATTAAAATTCTTCCATTGGCAACATCAAAAACACAACATCCCTTTTAAAGTAAAATCTGTAGTTATAAATGTCATTAATATCCTTGAATAATAGCAAGAAACAAAAATTGAAATTTGCAATATAAGCAGTGATGTTGGGCTCTGATAAGAACACTGATGCATATGTAGTGTTAATAATGAAAGGGTTTACATATAATTCTAACCATATTCTTAAATAATACTAATCCATGACAGTCAACAAAAAAGTACTTTGGAAACAGATATGATATTGCAGGGTTTGTTGGTTTTCTTTGATGAGAAAGATAAATTTACTACACTAGAGAGCTTTCTTGAAAGGTCCCATGAAAAGTAATCTTCCCTTTGTCCATGACTTCAACTTCAGGAGCAACAGAATGTTTTGACTAATAGAAGTAGTAAATTTTGCCTTCTATTTATTTATTTTAATGGACTTAGTTTAATATCAGATGAAATGTTAATAATAATTTTAAAAAACATTCAAACTCCAAAATATAATGTAAAAAAAGGAGGCAAGCTCTGAAATTGTAATGAAAGGATTTTCAAAATCTGTTTCAAATAAAGAGAAAATAAGATACTTACTATAAAATACAATTATGGAACAATAAAAATTTTACCTTTTTCTTTTTCAGCTTAGAATCTGTTTGATTATTTTCCCCATTTTTTTTAGATTTAGACTCAGAAGTAGCTAATTTGTTACAGTCCACAGAAGTATTGTGATCACTTTCAGTTTTATTCTGACTATCAACATTTTCAGAGAGTTCACTAATATTTACAGAATTATTCAAATTTGAAGAGTTTAATTCATTAGAGCTACCATAATCTTCATCCATACTTTCATTGCTTGTGTCTTTTTCAGTTTCTTTTTCTGAACACACTTTTTCAGCATCTAAATCTTCGGAAGTTACCTTTAAAGCAGTTTGTAATGTGTTCTGCGGGTCTGTAGTATTTAAATCAGTATTCTCCTTGCTTTCTGCTGAGATTTCTATATTATCATCAACAATTTCAATTATATCATCACTTTTATCATCAGCTAATTTCAAATTTTTAGACTGATTTTTTGGCACAGAAGGGGATAAAGCTTTTCTCTTACGATTGGCAGCCATCGAAAAAGCTGACTTAATATCCATATTTTTCAAAGGTACTGGAGCATCTGGGGAGGAAAATGTATATATCATGTAACCACATGAAATTATATGCAGATAGTTTTAATGCCAAAGAGATTTATATTACAATGTATAAAGAAAAATACTTCAGTTGCAATCAACTAATAAATAAAAAAAGATTTAATTTTAACCTAAATTATTATGATAATTTCAACCAAAAATGCAGTCCTAAAAAATAAAAAAAATTACTTTGTCAGCTTCCACCCATTTCTAAATAATGAATTTTACATACAAATTATTAGTTTGTTAGTTTTTTAAACTGAAGTCAGTTTTGGAAGAACTTATATACTCCACAGCAAAAGGTGGTATATTGTAAAATAGTTAAAAAGTCATTAAAGTGGCAATTGAAGTAGATGGTGTTTATAAAGTAATCAAATTATAACTTAATTACAGATAATTTTATGTTTGTTATAGTCATTTACAGATAATTTTAAGTTTGTTATTGTCATTTACAGATAAATTTTAAGTTTGTTATTGCCATTACAAATTTTCAAGATAGAATTCTAAACACATTTCAGTTTTAAGATTTTTCAGTTCACATAGAATGATAATCCTACATGAATTAAATAGTAAATTTTTCAGCAATTAAAAATATTAAAAATAAGAATATAATCAAAAATAATCAATAAAAATATTTAGTGAATAATTAACAATTAATTAAAAACTATTTTTAAATCAAAGCACTTATAACAATATATCATTTTTTATGTAAGAATTACTTTAAAACTTACACATTTCTGAAATTTATAAGTGAAAAGCTTATTTATAAATATGAATTAAAATATAATATAACACATATTTGTTTTCAAGTTCATTAAAACATTCTAACAGAAGTTAATTAATACATAATAATAAAAATCACAGAAATGTACTATTAAATTAAAATAAATGAATTTACTTTTCTCTCCAGATGAAGGCATATTCCTAGTCAAGTTTCATACACCCAAAATCTAAATGAAGAGAGATAAAAATTTGCATAATAATTCATACACTATTTGCACAAATACATGCAGATACCTAGGCAGAAACTTGCATAGTATATAGTCCAAAAATTTGCAATTATTTACTAATGATAACATTTCATGAATAAAGGTCATTTAATAAACATTAACCATGATTATTCTAATTCATAGCAGTTCTGTATAAATTTACACATTTATAATGCCAATAATATACCATGTGCATGCAAAAAATTTACATATATCATATATTCAAAATTCTACTACTAAAGATTTTCACATATTTAACATTTATAAATAAATACATAACTTTTAAAATGTTTTTAGCATAGTTGTAATATGTTTTATTCCCAATGCAAAGTTGTCTTTAATTTAATAATGGGATTAATAGGTTCAGTCTTTGAAATATATTTAATGTTTTGGAAATTATTCATTACTTAAAAGAATACATATCTTCTGGAGCATACGCAGGAGAAAACACCTTCATTCCATCCAATACACATCAATGACAAATTTTTATTTTCATTCATAATTATCCAAATTAGAGTTCATTAAATTGACTTTTAATGTATTAAAAAAGATAATGAAATATAACAGTTTAATGTAATAAATGCATATGATTAACTCTTTATTATATTCCAAATATAATAAAGCAAAAATTGGTAAACATTAAGCTGTCATACAAAATCAGAATATAATTAATCACACACTAACAGAATTAACAGCGAAAAAATGAAGAAAATTATTTTTCCATCATCATGTGATATTTCAAGACTCTATCAACCACAGGAAATCAATTTTGAGTTATTTAAAGAAAATATTTAGGCAAATGTCAAATTTTACATTGAAAATGTCTACAATTCTAGGAAACTGTATGATATATCAATGAATTAATACATCATAAATATAAAAATTTCTTAGATTATAAAATAATATAAGAAAAGAAATAAAACATAAATCAATATGACAATCTGAAAAGATAAATACATTTCATTTAAGAAAATAAATTTGATTTTTCTTTTTTACCCTTGAAGACTTCTAGAAAAAGTTATTATATACTGGAAAACAAGAAAACACATAAAATTAAAAATCACATCTAAAAGTGTTCAGCTTTTCTGCAAGAAAATTTTATTATGTGATAATTTCAACTCCTATTATAAAATTAGCATTGGATTAGTAAATTAAATAACGAATAAAAAAAACGAATCTATAGTATAAGATATTAAACATTTTGCTTTATATTCTTTTTTTAGAAAAATAATTCATCATTATAATTTTAAAATGCTCAGAACATAACGCAACAGATTAACAATAATGATCTAAATTAATCGTAATTTTAACATTTATCAAAATAGTAGATCCAGATGTACTTACAAGAAAGGATCAAGTATCTGTAAGTATTTTCTAACAAAAGTCTGAAATATGTAATCAAAAATTTACAGAGAATAGTTTTTTTAAAAAAACTTCACAATAAATGAAGAAGAAAAAATGAAGACCTCTTAAAAATATAATATTCTAATATGCTATGATAAGCATACCACAATTAGGTTGTTGTTTTTTTTTTTTAAAGCAAAACTGAGAAAATTTATTCTATAGGGGGAAAACTGAATAACTAACTCTATACATTCATCAAAATATGTGTAAAATAAAAATAATTAATTAATTCACAAAACATTTTTAAATATAATTGAATATATATAAAAGCAATTTCCCATAATCGAATATAATTACTACTGAATCAGAAATATACAAGTTAGATTATAAATATCAAAAGAATCATATTAAATTAAGCATTTGATTAAACATTAAGTTCAAAAAAATATCTCAGCTTAAGTAAAGAAAAAATAATTCTTACTATTTTCGTTCAAACATCAAATGATAAACAGTTTTAATTAGCTATTAAATTATAATTAGAAATTTTTCAAACATTATCTATTGCTGAAAATTAATAATATTTACAGTAATAAAAGAGGTGTTAGTTTTGGCGCGCGATGACTGTTTCTCCAAAGAATTGCTAGTGCCACCCATTGTAATAAAAATTGTGGCGCGAAGTCATTATTAAAGTTCTTTCGTTTTAGTTTTAATTTTTAAATTCCCAATTCACTTAAAAACACTTTTTTAAAAATAAATATGCAATTATTTACTTGCATTTTGTTTAAAATCCGTAAGCAATAGGAATTTATAGTTAATGTATAAATATAATTCAAACCCCTTTCATTCAGAAAATTTTTTCACGACCCCATATTTTCGACAGAACTAAGACAAGAGATCCAAATTTTAAAAAAAATGAAGGAGTAAAGTAAATATTAATAAACAAATATAATAAAAATAAATTCAAATAGGAATTGATATTCAGAAAACTAAATGAAATGTTTAAGTCAAGATAATTTTTTTTCTCTCTCTCTATTTTTAGTTAGTGAAGAAGAGGTGGTCTTCGATCCCTTTCTTAGATTAGAGAATAATCTCAAGATTCTCAAATAACTAAACAAAATTCTCAGCTCAAATGGGTTCGTGCAAATTATTCAAATCGTACCATATTCTTCTGAGCTCTCTGGCATTACCAAAGATCAAATACGACCATCCCAAATTCCTCAGTAATTCATCGCTGTTTTGGACTGAATAAATTAACTAGGTATATCTAAGGATTTGAAGTCAACTTTGTCAATATATCCGTTATATATAGCATTAACGAAAAAATAACATTCATAAAATATCTTTTTTTAGCGCATTGATAAAAGTATGCCTTTTCTAAGTTTTTTTTTAATATTAATTATTGTCCAGCTTTTTTGTGTGTGCGTGATTTAAAAAAAACGTAAAAGGAAATTCCTTGCAGGGAATCAAATGCCATCATGGCATCATGCTGATGTCAACCTATATACAAAATCGGCAAGCTTCAATTATATTTGCATCCATGTTTTAAAAAGTATACAAAAAAAATTGTGAATAAAATTTTCTATTAATATTCTATATTTCTTTAGAAAAACAAATATTCTAAATTGCACATAATATTAATTATATAATAATTATAATAATAATATTCTAACAGGAAAATAAATTCTCTAGATCGCATTAGTAATAGTGATATTTCTATTTTAAAAACCCTTTTTTTCATAATGTTAATTTTTTTACAATATTTATGTTTTTTATTTTAAAAAATGAGTAGTCATGTAATAAAAACATTAAATTCTGTTGAAGTACTCTAAATAAAATGAAATTTCAAACACATTCTATTTTTAAAAATAAACAATGAATATTAAAGAAGCTCTTTCTTATAGTTATATGTGATTCAATCCGGACAGGGTGAGCCCTCGATAAAGCTGCTTCTGTTCTATCTGTTTAGTAGATGGTATTTTTTTATGGTTTACAAAAAATTTCTATCTGCTCTGAACGTAAATCTTGTCTTTATACCGACAACACGAGTTCCTTAGATACACTTTCCCATTTTCACATTCGAATTCATCCCATTACCTTGGAAATCCTATGCCTTTTAAAGACTCTTCAAAATACAGGTTATGAAATATTATTCTGCTGGATTCCAGATCATGTAGGTATCGTTGAAAACCAACAGGCGGACAATGCTGCCAAAACAGCTATATTGTTCATACCGCGTGAAATGCCTCTCTCGGACGCGAAGAACGTTTTCATAAAATATATCTATTCGTTATGGGAAAAATCGTGGAACCGACAGATAAATAATAAATTACACTGTATAAAACCTTTTATTAAACCTTAGCCTTGTCTTCCAGTGCGTGAGATTGACGTCAAATTGACTATACTCCACATTGGTCACACTCGCTAAACGCACAAGCATTCTTATATTAGGTGATCGAGCTCCTTTTTGCTCCAAATGTCAAGTAATTTTAGCAATTCTTCATATTTTAACGGAATGTACTGATTTTAATCTCCATCGTTTACATTTTTTTATTTCTTCATCGCTGGACATACGAATGTTATTGGAGGAAAATCCTGCCGCAAACCTTTTTAGGTTTTTGAAAACAATTGGTTTCTACCATTTAATCTCCATATTTGCCCATCGTGTCATTCAATTGATCCAGAGTTTTATCAAAGATTTTTATGAACTTTTTTTTTACAAAACGCTATTTGAATTTTAATACACTTATATCTAAATTGACCATATGCATGGCGCAGTATGGCCTTTTCTGGCTCTTGTGCCGATAAAACTAAGAATCCAATGCAATCCAATCCTTACTTCCTAATTTATTTTAAATATTTTCTAATTTCTTTAATCAGGAAATTTTATTACTTGATTTCTACTATATTAATAAAAGACACTTATTATCATTTTAATATATTTTATCAATTAAAATATTATGGAATATTAAAATCAATCTTCCTTGTCAAAGATAATTTCCCTTCTAAGTCTTTGATTCTCATTTAAACTTTCGCCAGTCTTACGCTACTCTGCAGATAATATGCTAATTTTGCTCTCTATAATGTTTCAGTAACATCATTTCAAAATATATCTGATGTTAGAAATTCTCCTAAGAAGAATAGTAAACGTCACAATAAAACTGCAATAATCTTCTTTATTTAGATTTATTATAATATGCAATACAAGAGGAAATTTTCTCCCATTTTTATTTAGATTTTTTTTTAAATTTGTGAGGAGGTGGATGACCGGGGTACTTTTCTCTGCGGAAAAAAATAATGTTAAAATGGAGCTGCTGCTGATTAAAACAATATTTCATGAAGCAACCTCTCAAGATTCAAATTGATAGGATAATTATGTGTTTGGTTCACTTTGAAAATTTTTCTGAATAAAGATACCGGAAAAATTATTCAATATCGATTGTTACATGAAACAATCTCTTAGTTGATAGTTTCTAATTCTTTGCGTCATTCTTAGTTAAAATCTACAATCATTGAAAAAACAGTTTTTAAAATTGATGGAATAAATTTCATTCTGAACGATTTATGAAAGGTGAATTTTCTATTCCAAAAGTTACTTTAGAAAATTTAATTTTGATCTGTTGTTGTTGCTTTTTATGGCACTTGCCATCGACAAGTTCGCTGAAGTAGTTAACGATTTAAGCCTAACCAGCGTTTCTTGTTTTTCAGTAGCTGCAAATAGAGCCAAGAGGGCGACTTTTGCTACTCACGCATCACATTCTCTTGCACAATCCGTTTTTTCAGGGGGGCACATTCTCACACATTACAGATAGAACATAAAATACCCGGGATTAGAACAGGACGCCTGGACACCTTTGATCGATTCACCAAAGATCCAATTGATTGAACAATTTTGATCTTTCTGATAAATATATCATTTCGTCCATCCTAACGTGCTCATGTTTTTAAGTTTTTGTGCTCTTTTCATTTCTTACGGAACGGGTTGCTCTCTTTTCCTATTATTTTACTGTGTCTCTATCAAAATTCATGGTAAATGTGCTTGAATTGTGCATGCCATAAAATTTTCAAAGAAGTTTCCACAAAATGTTTCCGTATTTTAATAAATATTCCTACTAAAAGACCTAATGAAAGACCCCGTGAAAGACCTAATGATGATTTTTCCTATATTAAAAATAATCAAAAGTATGAATAAAAAAAGTAAGAGGGTAAAAAATAATCTTATAGAAAAATTTAAAATATTTAAATTTTAATGTATAACAAATCATTACATTCATATTTCCGAAAACTTAAATTTTAAGTTTTAGGAAATTTAAAAATGTGGTTATTTATTTATCTCGTATTCTATTTGGATCTAGAAAATTTGGAACTTTAAGAATAGTTGTTATTGAGAAGTAAATTATAATTTATAATTATTGAAAAAATCAGGTCTAGTATCTCAAATTATTCCAGAGATTAGACAGTAACAGAAGATATGACAGATTTATTGTAAAACCGTTTCGTTAAATGAAATCACCTTCCTCCAGATTTCTAAGAACAATTACTCCTTACCTCATATTATCAAATAGAGTGGGCTTGAGCTGCATTTTTTCTCTTCAGATTAGTGTGATGTGGACGTACTATCTCATTTGATCATAACAGGTAATATAAAATAAAATTTAAAGTCAATTCCAACTTTGGTCAGCAAAGAAAATTTTTATTTCAGTTTCCTTTTATTAAATAATGACAATTAATATAAATAATTTACCAAAAAAATATTGATTTTCACGAGAATTGAACTCACATTCTTCACCTTCGCTTGAAAAATGCTGAAATCCTCGCATATTGTGTTACTGTGCTTCTGTATGTAGTATTGCTGTAACTGTCTTTGATTGAGCCACTGCTTGTTGATTTCAGGGTATTTTTCCATTAGCGCCCGGCAGCGAAAAATCAGTGAAGAAATTTGGCGAAATTCTACATTAATTGACTATTTTTCGCTGCTGCCCGGCTAATGGAAAAGTACCGATTTCAATTTTCAATACAAATTACTAAAACTCTATTTTAAGGATGAAAATTAATTAAATTTAGTTAGAGAATTAATATTTGAAAAACTGTAATAACATCGAGTGTGTGTATATATATGCATATATAAGTGTGTGTGGATGTGTATATAAGTGTGTGTGTGTGTGTGAAATTCTTTTGTGCGTGTGTATGTGACTAAACTCCTAAATGGCTTGACCGATTTTTCTGAAATTTTTTGTGCATTTTCGAATGGATTCGAGAATGATTTAGATTCACAAAATTTTGACTTAGCGTTCTAATTTAGTTAAAAATTAAGCGTAATTCAGACGTCTTTTGGCGATAACTTTGTACTATCACACAAAAATGTTTTTTATATCAAATTAAAGGCCAAAACATCATCTTTTTCATTATATCAATTGTTTTACCTACAAGTCAAATTTTACTTTATCGATAATGAATTTATAAATAAATATTTTAACCATATTTTTCAACAATTTATTTCGCGCTAAATAACAATCGAATCCGCACGAACATGGCCAAAAATTATCTTTTATCAGTATATTGTCATCACGTTGACAAAAATTCTGAGAAAAAAATAATTTAATCATTACTGCTAATAAAATATAATATTTTATTAGCAGTAATGTTTAATAAAATATTCTTGAGGCACTATTAGAGTTATCTTTATCTTTATCTTTACTCTTTTCTTATAATAAAGCACAATGTGTGTGTGTGTGTGTGTGTGTGTGTGTGTGTGTGTGTGTGTGTGT
>JAOUZG010041477.1:6718064-6783443 GCA_026289955.1 Argiope argentata
ATATATATATATATATACTAGCCGCCTTTGGCGACCAGTCGGTTCGCCAATATTAATGCCGACTAAAGGGTTAAATCATTTTTATATATAACTTGGTTTCATAATAAATTTTTCAGCAAAATATTTTTAAGCTTCAAATTTTGATAGTCATATAACTCACTTATACTATTATTTAGGCATTAAACAGTCCTATCTTTGAAGTCCGCATCTCTCTCCGATTTTCTATCAGTGAACGTAAAATTCACTTTTAAATTAAATTGAAAATGATGAAACCAATTAATACAACGACCTCTTTACTCAATCTAAGCACGCTATTAAATAAAACTAAGAACTGAAAACAGAGTAGTCCGACATTGAAGTTTATGTTCAATACAGAAATAGAAACATTATAATTTTTTTATAATTTATAAGATCTCAAGGAATTATTCAGTAAAAATTTCACAGATTAATCGAAACCTTCAGTTTTTAATTTTATTTTTAGATGTATATAAATGCTCTGAATAATAACATATTTTTAGGTTTATAAACATATATAAAAAAATTATGGTTTAAATTCCTTTGGTCTTATAGATTCATATTTGTAAAATATTTTTAATATTTCAACTTCTAAATAAATGAATAAGCATTTCTATCATCTTCAAATCTGGCTGATTTATTCAGTACTGAATATTGCAAGTTTAGAACAATCATCATTATCATAATCTAGACCAATTATTCTAGAGTAATTCTGATTGGCTTCTTTGATATTTTGATAAAGTGATCTAAAATCGCCAGTTTTTATCGAATAGTTATATTGAAATTTTCATAGATCGATCAGCTTTGATTATTGATTTAGTTGATTGGATTTTATTTAAGGACTTATTTAACTAAGGACTTTTGTCTCAAGAATTTATTATTATTGGAGGACTTATTGTCTCAAGAATATTTTGTTAAATATGATTCACAGAGCCGATGATGTATGTAAAAATTTAATTCATCAGCATTTTTTCCTTAAATCTATAATTATATATTTCACTTGGACCAATTGCTAAGAGATTATTTATATCTCTCCCCCAAAAATTACGAAATTAGATGTTGGGCTCCGATTACAGAAGATGCCTTGTAGATGTTAAGCCATATTTGCCTTAAATAAAATTGTTTAATTGGATTAGAAATATGTGTATAGTAAAATATCATAGAAAACGTTTCCATCCATTTATTTTCCAAAATTATCCTGTTTCATATTCATTTCATTTTATATAGACACGTGCCGAAAATGACATTTTTATATGTTTAATTTGGAATGATATTTGATTTATTTTTTCTCGTGAGAGAACACGATATTGTTTTGGTAGAAAGTTTTGATGTCTCTGAAATATGCGGCTAAAAATAGTTTTATATGCTTTTACAAATTTTGCTTTGTTAATTATTACGTATGCTTGTTTGAAAGAAGATGCGTTTTTATTTCGCATGATTCATTAAAATGCGGAGAAAAATTACAATCACGAAGCTGAATTCTTTGATTTGCACAAAATATCTTCTTCACATTGCTTTTTGTTCCTCGTTTCTTTGAAATGACGTCATTTTAAAAGTTCGTTTAAGATTTCTTACTTTTAAATAATTAATCTCCCTCTCAGAAGATTCTCGTTTGGTGCTTTTCTAAAAATTCTTTTTTAGTTTTAACTGTCGCAGTTTTGCAATATATTTTTATTTATTTTAATTCTTTAATTGAAATATTAAATTTGATATTGCAAACGATTTTCACTTGCATTTATTGTTTAAAAAATATCACATTTCCTATTTAATTCATTTCATATAATCACGTGATGAACATTGTATTTTTTTGTTTTAATTTTAGTAGTAATTAACTTTTTTTTAAATCAGAACTTCTGAAAATGTGATGGCAACATTTTATTAAAAGCTGATTTTTTTTTGAGATCTTCGAGAAGATAAAATTTTATTATTATTATTATTATTATTATTTTTTTTTTTGCGAAATAAGTTGTTGAAAAAAACCGATTAAATTAAATGTTTAAAAATTCATTAAAAATAGAGTTTTAATTCTTAGGTCAAAACATTAGTATCATTGAAAAGCTAATTTTTTGCACTTTAACTTGATGTAAAAATCAATTTTGTGCTGTAATATTTTCGGAAGTTATAGCGAAAAAACGTTAAAATTTGGTTTATTTTTTCATTAATTAAAATTTTAATTAGAAATTCAAAAAAAGGGCTCCTAGGTGCACATTCCCGGCACCCAAGGTATACATATACCAAATTTGGTAGCTGTAGGTCGAACGGTCTGGCCTGTACATCGCCAACACACACATACACACACACACATTGTGCTTTATTATAAGTAAAGATAAAGATAAAGATAAAGATAAAGATAAAGATAACCAGAGTGAAGATAACATTAGTGGTAGGAGATGCTACAAAAGCCTAATAGTAAAACTCCCGAGAATCTTCACAGATGACTAGCCAGAATCATTTTCATGACAAACAGAAATCTTCTACAACATATCCTATTCGCATGGCAACGATCTTATTGCATTATACCCTATCATATACGTGGAAATAATCTTTGGTTGCCATGCTGTAGAAAAAAAAATGTATGCATGTCTGAAAGCTGACTGGTTTCCTTTGGGATCATGCATTTGACAATCTAAATGCAGTAAACTGTTAAACTTTTATAGTCATGATGTTACCCACAACAGATGCTTCTATCGATTGTCTATCCTAAGAGCACCATTCAGCATGAAAAAAATAGCCGAACGTTGTGAACGACCCCAATGGGGAGTTGGCATCCGTTAATCTGAACCACCAACAATACCCTGAATTGATGACAATGAATTGAAAGAGGGAGGGGGAGAACGCTGAACTCTGTCCTAATGCATTCAGAGAAAAAAAAGAAAATCCAACATCACGTGACTGAAAGCAAAAAGGGGTAGTTCAGAAGGCTGTTCTTCCGTATAAGGAAGAACGGTCTGGGGAATTTTTCTTTTGCTCCCCATACAGTTGGTATTCATTTCTTTTTCTACGGAGAATGAGAAGGAAGCCAAGAACGATCAACTATTACCTGAACCCCTTTTTAGAGGGTCGAGTACAAATAAGTAGTGTTAAAATTTAGTTCTATTCTTTTCACTTGTACATATCTTAAAATAAATTATTATTTAAGTAATTACCAATCTGTATAATTAAGTACATATCTTAAAATAATTAATTTACCAAAGATATTAAAAAGAACAAAATCGAATGAAAATAAAACAAAGCAAGATATTTAATTTTAAGAATATTTAAAACTAGAACCATTTCAAAAAAATGTAAATTTTAATCTACTTTTTTAAAACAATAATATGCCATTTCGAAGATTCCATTAAACTATAAAAGTTTGGGATAATGGGATAATCCTAAGCTTATAATTATTAAGCAGCAATGATCTTGTGTTATTGAATAAATAAAATACAATTAAACGTTTTATGGAAAAAGAAGGTAGTACATTATTGAACTCGCAGATCTCAAAAAGAATTAATTGCATCCTGGGCAATAAAATCTTCAAAAAAATTAAAAGCGATTTAAAAGCAACCACGTAGTGCAGAATCTAAATGCATTGCACTTCTGATAATTTTCTCAAAGAATAATTCTTATTTGCATTTTTTATAGATAATAGAATAATTATAAAAGAATCGTTAATGGATTTACCGAAGTAACTAATGTGACCTATGAAGGATTGGCATAGTCCTTTTTAAAAAAAGATTAAACTAACTTTTCTGGCATATCATGGACTATAGAGGAAATGTGTCTGATAATGGAAGTGAAATGAAAAGGAAATACAAAAGCCTTCAATCCAGAATAATTAGTTTAAAAACTCGAGTTATTTACGTTTCTGAGTTTTATCTTTCATTTAATTTAATTATTTAAAATGCTGTTTCGAGTAATACATACTGCAAAATTGTTTTTGATATATAACAATGTTTACACTATTATTATTATTATTTTAATTTTTGCAAAAGGACAAGAAATAACCTTAAAAGCTATAAATATAACTCTTAAACTACTATATGACATTTGATGAGAAGCGAAAACAGAAAAGTGAGAGATACCCCCCCCCAAATCACACATAATTAGAATACATCTACAATGCCTTAGAAAAGTTATTAATGTAAATACTGATTAAAAAAACAACGTCTGGAGTTAAAAGCTTATTGGATTTATTGTACGGAACGTTCTTTGTTTTAAGTTTATTAATATAGTTTACCATATATTGTCAAAATTTATTGAGAAAAGAAATCGACTCTGCTTTTGTCTAATAAATATAACTGATTGTGAAATGCAAAGCTTAAGATAAAAATTTCATACATTTTTTTCAGTGATATATTGAGAATAACAGGCACCTGGAGGTAAGATAGAATTTTTTTTTATCTCCAGTCATCAACAATAGTTTTTTAAACATAGAATAGAGCTCAAGGTATTGCATTGCTTTTTCAGCAGCTTCATGATATTTTATTTTAAAAAAATGATATAAACGCACTGATGTTTTGCCCCGATAGCGCTCCATAAGATTAGTATCCTGAGCATTGTGGTGAAAGATATCCTCTCTATGCAACTGTTTATATTGCGCAATCGTAATTAATGGAGGCGCCAGGCGAAAGCCGTGTCTGATGTATTTCCTGTCTGAACAGGATTCGCACAGATCATGTAAGAAGCGCGTGAAATAAAGTATGTGATTTTAATCGGAATGATTCCTTAGTATTTTACTTCTGAAGATGAAATTATAACAACCTTCTGATGGAAATCAAATTATTTCCCATAATGGTGACCTGGACAATTTTACAATACGAACAATACTAGAAAAATATCTTCGCTACTACCGCTTTCATTTTCCCAGCATGGCTGAAATAAACGCTGTTAAAATTCCTCCCTACAATTTCAGCGATCCACATCTCTGGTTTGCTATGTGCGAAAGGACTTTCGAGCTTGGTGTACCGAAACCGGTGACTGAAAGTGCAACGAAATTTAACTACATTGTATCGAATTTGCCGCCGGAAGCCGCAACTATCATACGGGATGTCATCATAAATCCCGATGCAGCAGACCCATATACCTCAATTAAAACGCGTCTTATTCAAAGGTCCGGAGAGTCTTCGCAACAAGAAATACGGAAATTGCTTTCCGGTGAGGAATTAGGAGATAGAAAACCTTCAGAACTACTAAGGACTATGAATCGTCGTGCCGCTTCACACAACGTTCCGAAAGAACTTTTGCTGGAACTTTTCTTGCAGCAAATGCCAACATCTGTCCAAACTATTTTGGCATCAATAACACCAATAACTGTGGAAAAAGCCGCAGAAATTGCTGATCGAATAATCGAAGTGAACTCTTCGAATGTGTCTCTGTCAGCTATTGCAATGACTTCAACCGGCGAAAATCGAATTCTTCAGGAAATCGAAAGACTTAATAGGCGAATCGACGAACTTTCGATTGCATGCAAGAAGCAAAATTTCAGAAGTCGCTCTCGTCCACGCCACCGATCATCTTCCCGTCCTAAAGGCCCTACTTTATGTTGGTATCACAGGAAATTCCAAGAAGCAGCAACGAAATGCATTTCACCCTGCAATTTTCCAAAAAACTCCTCGGGCGAGGAATAAAAGCGACTACCTCCTCGCTGCCTCATGTTTCGCGTCGCTTATTTATCAAGGACAGATCATCAAACGTTTCTTTTCTCATCGATACAGGATCAGATGTTAGTGTGCTCCCTGCATCATTTGCCGAGAAAAAGAAACGGAATTGTATGCAGCAACTGTCGGCCGCGAACACATCTCCCATCAATGTATACGGTAAGAGACTTTTGACATTAGATTTAAATTTAAGAAGAGTATTTCGATGGCCATTTCTAATTGCATCTGTTTCGGTGCCTATAATAGGAGCTGATTTTTTATATTATTTTAATATTTCACCTGATCTTCGAAACAAGCAATTAATAGATAATACTACCAAATTAAATACTCGTTGCAAAATTGTACCATCTACAATTCATTCCATTAAACTTATTACAGGCAAGAGTGTTTTTCATGATGTTTTAAGAGAGTTTCCTGAAATCGTTAAACCTCCTTCCTTTTCTAAAGAAATCAAACACAATGTAAAACATTATATTGAAACTTCTGGTCCACCTGTTTTTGCCAAGCCTAGACGATTAGCTCCTGATCGGTTAAAAGCAGCAAAAGCAGAATTTCAGCATATGCTTGATTTGGGCCATATCAGACCTTCTAAAAGTAACTATGCATCTCCTTTACATATAGTGCCCAAAAAAGATAGTAATGATTGGAGACCTGTTGGGGATTATCGTGCTTTGAATGCCCAAACTAAAAAGGACAAGTACTCTATTCCTAACATTTTAGATTTTACTTCAGAGCTACATGGCAAAACTATTTTTTCACATATTGATTTAATAAAAGCTTATCATCAAATACCTATTCACGAAGATGATATTCATAAAACTGCCATAATTACTCCATTTGGACTGTATGAAAGTACTAGAATGCAGTTCGGTCTTTGCAACGCCGCTTCTACTTTTCAGCGTTTTGTTGATGAAGTTCTTAGAGGACTAAATTTTGTGTACGCTTTCATCGATGATATTTTAGTTGCTTCATCTTCTGAGGAAGAGCATTTACAACATCTGCGATTACTTTTTGAGCGTTTGGATCAGTACGGATTGTCTATTAATCCTTCCAAGTGCCTATTAGGAGTACCCACATTAGAATTTTTAGGATTTCAAGTTAGTGAGGCTGGAATAAAACCTTTACCAGATAGAGTAGATGCTATTTTAAAATTTCCTAGACCATCCACTATCACACAGTTACGTCGTTTTCTTGGCATGTTAAACTACTATAGACGCTTCATTCGACAAGCTGCCCATATACTTACTCCCTTAGTAAAATTCCTCGAAGGCAAAAAGAATAAAAAGCGTTTAAAGAAAACAGTTAACACCAAATCAGAAGATCTTGCATGGACAAATGAGGCCAACACAGCTTTTGAACAGATCAAGGAAGCTCTTGCACATGCAACTTTATTATATCACCCAAAACCAAATGCTTCGCTAAGTATTTGGGTTGATGCTTCCGATTTTGCTGTTGGTGGTGCTCTAATGCAATTCAGTGATAATACCTGGCAGCCACTGGCATTCTTGTCAATGAAACTGACTTCTTCGCAAAAGAAATGGTCAACATATGATAGAGAACTCTTAGCCATCTATACGATGATCAAGCGATTTCGGCACATGTTGGAAGGAAGAGACTTTGTGATTTATACCGATCAAAAGCCTCTTATATATGCATTTCAACAAAAAGCTGACAAATGCAGTCCACGTCAACTCAGACACTTGGATTTTATTTCGCAGTTCTCTACAGATATTCGGCATGTTCCGGGTACAGAAAATTTAGTAGCTGACGCCTTATCCCGGATTGAAATCGATTCAATTTCACAGAAAAGCTCTCTTGATTATAAGGATATTGCATCAGCTCAGTTAGTAGATGATGAACTCAAACAACTTCTTCAATCAAATACATCATCTTTAATATTGAAACAGCAATATTTTCCTTTGGAAAATATCACGCTTACCTGTGATGTTTCCACAAATGTTCCTCGACCTTTCATCCCCAAAAATTACCGTAAACAGGTTTTTAAACACCTGCATAATTTCTCTCATCCTGGTATTGCTACCTCAACAAAAATGATTACTCAACGTTTTGTGTGGCCTAATATCAAGAGGGATATAAAATTGTGGGTCAAATCCTGTCAACCCTGTCAAAAATCAAAGATTCATCGACATACAAAATCGCCACTTGGTACGTTTGCCTTACCTGATGCCAGATTTTCGCATATACACATCGATTTCATAGGTCCTTTTCCTCCGTCGAATGGTAAAAGTTATTGTCTCACAATAATTGACCGATTTACAAGATGGATGGAAGTAATACCTACAGCGGACATGACTGCTGAAACCATTTGTCGATCTCTTTTATCTGGCTGGATATCCCGTTTTGGTTGTCCTGCAATCATTACAACAGACCAAGGTAGAAACTTTGAATCAAACCTTTTCAAAGAACTGAATTACATCCTTGGAACCAACCGCATTCATTGCTGTCCCTATCATTCAAAGGCCAATGGACTTATCGAAAGAATGCATCGCCACCTCAAGAGCGCAATTAAGGCTCATGAGACATCTAGGTGGGTTGATATTATACCAATTGTTCTTCTTGGTATGCGTTCGGCTGTTAAGAATGACATACAGGCGACATGCGCAGAATTGGTGTATGGGACAACTCTACGACTACCATCTGATCTTTTCTCATCTAACAAGATTTCTACATGTAATCCAACATACGTCACAATGCTACGGGATAAAATGAGATCTTTGCAACCAGTGTCAACTTCTGCTCATGGAGGAAATTCTATATTTGTTCCAACGGCATTAAGAACCTGTTCACATGTGTTTCTAAGAGTTGACAGCGTTCAACCACCACTCTCACAACCTTATACTGGTCCTCATATAGTACTCAATCGAAGTGACAAAGTTTTCACAATTCTTGTGAATGGTAAAAAGAAATCTGTGTCAATAGATCAAGTCAAACCAGCGTTTCTTTTGGATGACAATAATAATGTTCCCTCTGTTCCTCAAGTGGGTAAACCAAACCAGGATAAAAGTGAGCCAACATTGCATCCAGAAAAACAGATTCGTAAAACCTTTCCTCAAACTAAATCTGGAAGACGTGTCAGATTTCCTAAAGTTTTGGAACAATTCATAACTTAATTTTTTTAAAATTGTTATTCAAGATATAACTTGATCTGTTTATATATTTTAGCAAAATTTTGAATTTCATGTTCCATTATGAGTATTAATTTTAAAATTTTATGAATGTATCTTTTGATTATCATTGATTATGCAAATTGTTTTATATAACAGAATCTTTCTCTGTTGTTTATATGGCATGTTATCATATTATTTTTGTTGTGCTATAATTTAGTATATTTTCATAATGTAATATCGTTCGCAACTCACTGGGGGGGATACTCTGTGGTGAAAGATATCCTCTCTATGCAACTGTTTATATTGCGCAATCGTAATTAATGGAGGCGCCAGGCGAAAGCCGTGTCTGATGTATTTCCTGTCTGAACAGGATTCGCACAGATCATGTAAGAAGCGCGTGAAATAAAGTATGTGATTTTAATCGGAATGATTCCTTAGTGTTTTACTTCTGAAGATGAAATTATAACAACCTTCTGATGGAAATCAAATTATTTCCCATAGCATCAAAGCTCTCTTGGCAGCAATATCACTGCTGTTTTTACATGATGCAAAATATACAGCAGGAAGCAATAATGTTTAATTCACTTCTCTGAACAAAGAATTCGATTGCGGGGGGGGGGAGTAGAATGTTACATTCTAACTCTATCAAAGTATTTCGTTGAGCTTTTTACGAAGATTTAAATGAAGATCCAATCCGATAGATGGATTTCCGAAGAGTACTAACAACTGACCAAAAAGATTTAATAACACCAAGACTTTTGCCAAGCATATTAAGCAATAATAACAATGAACTTTTCCAAAGTTTATTAACAGGATTGAAACAATTTTTTTACATTACCGGCTTCCATTAAAAACACACACATTTTTTTTTCAATTCATAAAAATAATTTAAATTTGTGTAGAATTAAATATAGATAATGTTCATTAATATGTTCAGATGATATTAAATAATCAAAACGAAGATGCTAAAAATTTCATTTTCCGATTATGATAAACTAGCAGTACCAGCACAGCGTTGCCCGTGATATAGCATCCAAGAAGAAAAACTAGCTTTAAACTTAACTCTAGTCTCTACCCGATATGACGTGGGACTGTTACGCAACATCAAACAAACATAAAAATATATTTAGAAATTATCAAAAATATCTACAAACCTTTTTTTTAAAGCACACATTCAGAAATATTTAGACTGTTTCAAAGATAAAATATGATATGTCCGTATACAAAACACAGGCGATCATTTCGGGGTTCGATTTCCTTCTTTTCGGTACAATGAGATTTGAATAGCTGTTTAAAATTAGACGTAAACAAAGCAATTTAACGCATTTTCATACCCCAGCTTTTGTTATTTGCACATGCGTAATTCGAGGTTTTTACGCATGCGTGGGTAAGTTAAAATCGCAATTATAAAACTCCCCTCTTTTTATATTTGATTTTAATGTACTAAAACCTTCCCCAATAAATGCTCTGCAAAATGATATAAATATCTCCAGTATCCGTTAACTATTTTTCGAGTTTTTGTGGTTCCAACATACAGACGGTTTCAGGAGCCGTCATTTTATACTATGTATAGATGTACTAGTAAGCAAACAAACAGATTTTTCAACATATTTTATCTAATTAGTCTACTGTTTTTTATCCTTATATTTTTGTTTTTAAAAACATGTGTAAAGGCCGTAGGTTATTTTTTATTTATTTATTGCATTGAGGGTTTATTTTTCATTTTTCATTTTATTGATGATCAACTTAGTCTACGAATGAATATTTCTTTAATTCTTTGCTTTTTAGAATTTTTCTGAATTTTTTACTTTAAACTTTTATCAGAGATGTAAATGTCGAAATAAAAATGTGGGAGATTAAAATTCTGATCAAAATACTCTGTGATTTTTTTTGATTTTATTTTAATCACATGCATAGCATCTTAACTTCTAAAGAATAAAATTTCATTCTTACTTCTCCTTTCCCAGAATTTCTTCTTCAAGCTTTCATTGCGTCGTAATTTTTTATAAGTTTTTTAGATTTTAGTTTCCAATATTTCTTTAGTAAGTTTCTTCACAAATATACTTTGAAGAAAAATAATCCCCATCTCAAATGGATTTAAAAAAACAAATTTCTTCAATTTAAAAGTAAATTTTATTTTGTTCTTTTTTTTTCACTGCAACTTCAGAAAGTATTATAGCATAAAATTATTTTTTTACTCGTCTTAAAATTCAAATAAAAATAAAACTAATTTCGCATAATTTTTATTTTTTAAACAATTTTTTAGAGTATTTTAAACATATTTTGCAGTTATATATTTGTTGAAGAGAAACTTTAATTCATAATTACTACAAGTACTCATCTTACAATTTTCCTTTATTTTTGTTCATAAAGATAATGTTTTTTTTTAAATTTTTTATTTTAAGTCATTTTAATATAATGCATCTATATTTAATGAAATTTTGAAATTCTGTTGTTTAGTTTCAGAAATAAGAAATAATAAAGAATATTTAAACTGCGCTCATTTTCAAATACAGTTGTTCTTTTTTTGTGATATAATTGCATTTATAAAGATATAGAAAAAAGAATTAGAGAAATGCATCATACAATTATTATTAATTTATTAAAGTCCCCAAAATAGTATGATTTTCAAGTCAATCTAAATTTGAAGAGAAAAAATATTTTGCTAATGAGGTCATTAAGACCAAATTATACAAAATATTTATTTGGAATTTATAGCAATTCTTAATTTCTGCAAACTAAATAGTCCCCAAAAGTGGTTAGTTATCAATGTATCTGAATCTACATGACTAATTACGCAATATTTTCAGGTAAACTGTGACGTCATGTTTCCTTTCTTAATTGTCAGCCTTAGTGTGACGTATAATATGAAAATATGTATTAATGTCATATCCTGACAAGCTTTACTAAAAATTAGTAGCAAAATGTAATCGCTTAAAAAGATATGTTAATTGTCTTACTTAAAAGTAGTCGAGTTCTGTTAAACTGTGCAGTTGGTTGCTATAGTAACGCAGTCACTCACGTTATTTCATCGTTTATGAAGTTCTAAAAGTACCTGAGGTGATTCTTAAGTAGTTCGAGCTTTTACAAGAATGCTTTTTTATCTCTACTTACATTTCATTTTCTATTTCGAACGGGAAACATTATTATTAATCAATAATTTTGAGATTGATTCGAATCATTTGCATAGAGAAAGATGTCTGCAGACGAAAATTTGAAATCAGGTGAGCGTATTCATATTTTATAAGAAATCACGAAACATTACGTTCAAGAAGTATTGAAATTATTTTTGAAGGGAAAAAATCCACTAATGAATATTTTGGAATAACTCCGTAAATTCAATAATATTTGCTGACAATTGGTGACTTTATAGTGAATCATGAGTGAATGCCTACAATAGAAGCCGACGCCTAGAATCCAGACTTTTTTGAAAAGCACGTGACAACAAAGAATTTATGAAAAAGTTTCATCTCATTGAGAAGATTTGCAAAATTTAAAGATAACAGACATGAATATTAATTTTAAATGAATTTAAAAAAAAACAACAACAACATTAATTTGTGATAGAAAAATTTTATTTAAGGAGAAAAAAAATACCAATGAATCATTCGACGAGCTTGATAAATCTTATGATAAGATCATACGCAACATAGCAACTCATTTATTTTAACACACACTTACATATTTATGAAAATATATTATTTATGGCATATTTTTCTTCCACTGAACTGTTTTTACAGCTTTTTTTCCTATGCATAAAATTTGGATGAATTTATATGCGGCTTGATTAGACTTATGTACCTTTTATTGAACTCCATCTATTACATAACTTTGAAATACGATTACATCAATGATATCTCCGCATTCTAGACTTTTCAAGTCTAAAAAGGTATTTTCAAATAAGACCTTAATATTAATGAGTATAATTAATCAAAAGACGCTGCAAACTAAATGGAAGAAATTTGGCATATAATCCACACGTCCAAACTGTAGATCTGCAGCTAATTCTCAACTCAATTTGTCGAAATTCAGACTGCTTTAGTTAACAGACTGCTTAGATTAGATTGCACTAGCATCCTGTTTAGAGAAATACGAATGCTATTTTGAGCAAATCTCATTTATCTTAAATTATGATCATATGGTGGAGGAAGATGACCACTAAGCCATTTCCTTTTCCACATTTTAACCAGTAAAACATTTGAATACACAACGGAATTTTTACTGAGTTGGGTTTTGATCTTTCGTTACGAAATCAAAGTCTTGCCATGCGACCATTTCTGCTTTCAACCTGAAGGGAATAATCAAATAATCAATTCGCTTATTAACAATATTTCGAAGGAAAAAAAAGATTAAAAATACATGTAATATATTTATATAAAAGATTAATTCAATTAATACTTACGTCGACAAAGAAATTTTTTATTTTAGTTACTTTTTATTAAATAATTACAATTAATATAAATAATTTATCAAAAAAAATTGTGTCTGGTTGAAACAAAATCAAGTCCTTATCCGTTGAAAATAATTCAGAACATACTGCGCATTACGTGAATTTTCAAATCCAATAGGGAAACGCAAATGCGGGAATTTTCTACACCAGTTGGGGTAACACAATTCGGATTAGAAATTTTTAATATCCTTTATTTTGTTTTATTTTAATCCAAAAATGCTTCAAAATGAATCCGAAAAATCGATCAATTAACATTGTTTAATTTTAAATGCATTAAACACTAACAAAATAAACAGAATCGTTTGAAATAATCAATCGGAAGCATATTAAGCCTAACCTCATTAGCAATGGAAAAAAACAAATTGTATTCTTAAAGGGAAAGTTATATATATGATATTTCATACATATGTTTGTGTGCAATTTCGGTTTCTAAAATAAAATATATTTCTAGAAAATATTTACAAATTGGAGAAAAACAACCTGACAACAAACTCTCATCATTAAAAAGATACCAATTCGAAATTAACGAGGACAAAAAAAATCGTTTTCTTCGAATAATAATAATAATCGAAATCATCAACGAAAAACATCGAATCCAAGGAATCAAACTTTAATGAGGAAAGAAATAGAAAACGTAATTTTAAACGTTCTAGAAACATTTTAAGGATGTAAATTGAGAATGTTTAGTTTTTTTTTAAAGTGAAGATAAAATCTTTTTTATTAATCTGCTAAATGTCATTCTTCGTGAAATTGGAAATCAAAATGGGAGAAAAAACATTCTCATTACTTTTAGTATAAATTTTGTTTGTAGAATTAAAAGATATTGTTAAGATGCAAAATAATATTTTATTATTTTACCAATTGAATGAGTTTATATCAAAAATAATTGTGACAGATCTTTAATGTCATTCTTGTTTATGGTGGAATTATTCTAAATAAAATTTTGAAACAAAATATATGATTTTATAGAAAGAAAGTGATTAAGTAAAATTCAAGTGGTCGCAGAGTATCATAAAGTTTTAAAGTGAATTTGATTCATATTGTATGTTTAATCATAAAAAAAGAATGTTTAATTCCTTCCACCCTGTTTTAATAAACATATTTGCTATTTTTTCTTGCCCAATTTTTTTTTTTTTTCAATTAAAGAGTTTATCATTTTTAAGTACTGTTACTCTATTTGTATTGATGGCATTTTGCAATCAATTTTTCACTCACTCTTTGATGCTCTAAAGTTTTGAAATTTTTTATACTTATGTATTCTTTATGACAGTACACTATTTGAGTAATTTATTTTGAATTTTAATATCAATTAATTCGGTAATATAAATTAAAATTTGATTCAATTCTAACAACGCAATCTGGTAATGAGAAAAAAATGGATTTAGTGTGTAATATTCATAAGAAGAGGGTTATAAAATCACCTTAAAAGTGATCCATAAATAAAATTTAAAACATATATTTTTAGTTATTAATAAAAATATTTTTAAAGCTATTTTTATTAAATTTTATAAATTCAAAAAATGTGAAAAGATATAAAATTCGTTCGCCTTATGTTACATATTTTATCTAATAATTAAATGTTGCTGCAGTTCTTCAATCTTTTACTAGTTTGAGAAATTGATTATAGTTATTTTTTTTTATCAAATGTTATTTTTTATTCGAACATACATTACGATTACATTAAAGAAAGAAATCATTTTTTCATAAATGAAACATTACTGAAAAGATTGTTGACTAAACTAATTGAAAAAATAATAATACAGAACTAAAGAAAACTCAGAACCAGTGCTTAATTGTCTAACTGTAAAATAATGAATTGATCGAATATATTGATTGATTTCATTTAATATAATGATTGAAATTCAGTAAAATAAAATATTTGAAGCAATATCATTCTCATTCATTTAAAAATTGTTCTTATTTTTTCATAATTTTGTAGCAACAAGGAATTTTTCTATTCTCATCAACAATTTATTGGAAAGCTAACAACTTCTTCAGAGTGCAAACCATTGCCCTATATGCATTCGTAATTTTGTTTACAGCTATAATGCTCGAAAGGCGATATGCATAGAAGAGTGAAGAAATTCTCGAATTCAATGTTTCTTAACCCCCCCCCCAAAAAAAAAAACTATATCGGGGAAGGAAATTCAAATGAAATTACATAATTAATGTTGATTGCAGAAAAATTTAAGTTAGATGTTGCCAAAAAAGTGAGTATTTTAAATTATTGACAGAAATAATTAATTTAACAAGGTGTGAAACGGGGTCTTTGCTTATATTTATATATCTATAATCTACCATAAAAGACATTTTGTGATGGAGTAAGAAATTACCCTAGTGTCTTTAATTTCTCAGAAATCCATGAGACCCCTTGAAGTGAGTGCTAGCTTAAACAACAGTGGAAATAGCCCCTGTTGATGTAACAAACGTATTAAGACGAAACGTAATGGATGTCCTATTTTCTGAAAGACGAAGGAGATATTTAAAAAAGGCAAATTTAAAATCATATAATTTGATGGAATTTCATTCATTTGATTAGAGATCATACTTTTAAGAATAATGTTATTTCCCTATTTGGCCCGTGTTGATCTGGTGGTAAGGCCTCGTCTTCGGAACCAAAAGGCTTCAGGTTCGATACCTGATTCCACCGACGAAATGTCGTGTAAGTGGATCTGGTGCACTTTAAATCGGCCACAAACTTCCACGCCACACAAATGGAAGGGCCAAACATCCTTCCATTTGTTGGCGTGGAAGTTTGAAGCAGAGGTGCCAGATTAAATGTCGTCCTCGTTAGCTAATGATGGTTCAAAATTACAAGGTCTATCGCAATATAGCTTTAGAATTACTTTAAAAGAGGAACGAGAATAATACTAAACTAAACCATGTCCCTATTAATTAGCCTAAAATTCCAACATTGTTACAATATTTACATGATGTTGTCCAGCATTCAGACTATCAGGCACCTTATTAGAGATATTGTGTAATATCTTGCTTAATAAAGTTTGAATTAAGTTAATTTTAAAAAATGAAAGATTATATTGTTAGCAAAATCTTTTCGATGTATTATATACGATTAAAGCGATCAGAAGATAATAAAAGATCGGCTAAAAAAATTGAAAAACTTGTTCATAAATATTAATAAGGCAAAAGTAAACTTTATTTCTAACTGAATTTGAATACCAAAAAGAAAAAAAAACCTACTCTATCGAGATTATTTTGTTTCTATAATAAAAAGTGAGTGTATTAAAAAAAACAACTTTCACTTTCAAACATTTTTTTTTTTTTTTTGCGAAAATTTAGTTCAATTACTTAATTGATTATTTGTCTGTTTACTATATACAATACAAAACGAATAATGTAAATAAAATGCTCACCTTTCATCTTTATTTAATCAGAATTGAAGATGAACATTAAATTATTTTAAGCTGCATTAAATTATTTTTCATAATGAAGGTAAAGCGATTATTAAATGCAGAAGATTAGTTTTTAGATCTGAAGGGAAAACATTCAGTAATATGCATGCTATTCGTGAAACATTTACAAAATCCTAGCATTCTTTAACTTATGGGATTCTTATGTGATACCTAAAAACATTTGCCAATGAAAGGGTTAATTAAATTTGGAAATATTTGCAATTTAACAAATAAACATTCCAATTCTTCTGAAAAAAGTTCTGAAAGAGATCCTATAATTAATTCTATTGATTCAATCGCAGAACTAATTCTCTTTACGGGCACTCGTGTAATTCTATTAAATGTTATTATTACTTTTTGTATAATTGCTCATAATTTAAATATCTTAATACAAAAATATCCTAATTAATATAGATGGCGCTGCAGGTATTTTCCAAGTATATGTAGCTGAAGAGCGGTTCAAATCAATTGCTTCTTCCCCGCAGCGAGATTTTTTTTTCACCGAACTTTTTGCAAGTTGGCACAATTCGTCCGCTGTCTTCTGTATTTGAGAATAGTATGATTAAATTTGTTTTATATCATAAATGTTATATGTTCTTCCTCCATATTTACATTTCTGTGCGATTTCGAATGCATATATTAAATAAACAAAAAATAAACAAAGGGTATTAATCGAATAAAAAATATATAATGTATAAATATATAATTCATCGAATAAAAAATATAGCAAATATAACTTGAAATAACAAAACATTTTTGAAGTGATTCTAGAACTGAGGATCTGAAATGAATATGTTCTAATGATAATTGATATTCTAATCTTCATATAAATATTATGATTATATATTTATAGATGCATTTTATCTCATTGTATGTAGTGAAGACAAAGGTAACAAAATTTTACAAATGTATCATCGTGAATAATATTTCTATCGAGAGGAGGATTAGCGGACTCTTTCTTTAATAATTAAAAATAAAATTTGAGGTTTAACAGGACATTTTTTTAAGTTTAATAGAATCCTAAAAACTATTATTAGTCTTGTGGTGAAAGCTATATAAGCCAGATAACATACCTCAGATTCAGGTGCATTTTTGGCCCAACGGATTTGTTACTTGGCTTCTACCCATAAGATCAGTTATTGTGTTTACTGTCAAAAACAGTTTATCCGTGGAAAAAAATCTCAACATTACTAAAAAATTGAATCGCAAATGGATATTGCCAAAGCTGTGATTGTAAAACTGAATACTGCATTGTCTAATCATTTGAAATATCCATCATCACAGGATATTAAGTATGAAGTTCCCTTCTGCTCATTTCTTTTGCATTTTCGATGTCAAAAATTTATCTGAATATACGGATTTGGCAAAAAATAATATAAAACAAAGAATTGTTTGAAATTTCATTGAGCTGGAAGCAATATTTTTATATTTGAATTAAATACAAATTAAGATTTGAAATTAAATTTCAGAAAAGGCCTTAGGGTTTTACATTTCCTCTTGTTAATATGTTACTGTTAATTAAAATCAATCAATTTAAACTCCCTACTGTTTGAATAACTGAAGGAACAACAACAAAAAAAAATAGCTTTCATTTTAAACGAAAAGGACGTAATCGATAACGAAGCATTAAAAGAATGAACAACAGTGACGTAAAAATATCTTTTAAGAACAACTTAAGGTCTTAATTCTTAGGTCATTTGCATTAAAATGTTTTTGTAAAATAAAATCGAAAACAAGAATAAATAAATAATTTAAGCATTGAAATACTTTTTCGAAAAATGTATGAAACTGAAATCTGAATATGACTTTCTTTTTTAAATTCTGTCTCAAGTAATCAACACCCTTGCATAAGATATTCATTATATAGACACGAAATTCTATTTTTGGCTTAAAATAAAATAGTCTCGTTATATAGGTTTTTATTTCTATCAAAGGTGATATTCCAAACATACGTATATTGAATTTTCATTTATTCCAGATTTCTGTATATTCAACAGAAAAATATAGTTAACTATTCATTTTTATTTTTGCGATCCCATATTTTCAAATTTAATCCTTTGCTTTTATTCAAAATGTATGACATAGCTGCAAAATGAATCTGAAAAATCGATTAATAAACAATGTTTAGTTTTAAATGCATCAAAAACTAAAAAAAAAAATCGTTTGAAATAATTGGTCGAAAACGTGTTAAGCCTAACCTCATTAGGGTGAGGAAAAAAACACTGAAGATTTTTGGCGGGAAAGTAAGAAAAGTGTCGTCTTTACTATTTTCCTCATAATTTTTTTCTTTTTTTTTCTACCTGTAAGAACTTTTTTCGTGTCTTAACGAAAATATTAAAAAGAAATTAACCGAATCGGTCGAGCCGTTCCTTCGATCGAGTTTTGCGCTTAGTAACATATTTGGCAGTTCATTTTTATTTACATAGAATAAAATTGCTATGTATTGAAAAAGAAGAAGAAGAAGGTGAAGGAAAGCTGTCATGTGATGAAAATTGCAAGGATAGAGAAAGAGCTATTCATTTGAATATTTTTGCTACATTTTGAAGCTGGAATTATTTCTTTTTAATTTCACATAAGGAATAACTAAGAATTAGCACACTGATATCTTCTTTCTCTTTATTTTTATGGAAGAGTCGTGATATTGCCATTGAGCTTGAAAAAAAGTCTTTCGAAATACCCTTTGAGACGCGTTGTTTTTAAACAAATTATACTTCAAATATTTAAAAAAAATGTTTTTCATTGAGTTAAATTTTTAAAAAATTACTCATTATTCAATGTTATAATCAATGAAAATATAAAAAAGAATATATTTCAAATTAAAATTTTTATTTTTGCAGGAAATTAGTTGCATCTAAATATTTTTCAATTTGAAAATTGAAATTAAATAATGACAATAAATTAATACTCCGCATTTTGAAAACAAACAATAATGACGATCTGAGTTTGAATAAATGAAAATATTTTGAATTTTTATGCAATTCATGACCATTTTTTTGTTTAATAAATTTATGTAATTGGAAAAAGTTTGATTATTTTTTTGCATGCGTAGTCAAAAACATCTATAGTATTTAATGAATATATTTTTAAAATACTACTGATGAATATATTTTTATAATGTACATTAAATATAGAAGGCTCTTTCATTTCATCATAATGATATATCATAAAAATACTATTAAAAAAACTTCAAAATCGTTTCGAAAGATTGCAATGAAATTTTGTTATCCACCTTCAGGAAACGCTATATTAATGGTTAAACTCCTAAAAAATTTTTAACAAAAAATAAGAAAACATTTGTGTGAAAAATTTGACAGTAAAATATAAAATCAATCTTCATTCCATTGATCTTACTAAAGACGAAAAAAGTGTATCCTTCCCATTTCTCAAGTTTTCCCTCTTTTATTTTTGAGGGGAATGAGTTTGGTTCTGAAATGTTCAAGTATAATTTATTTCTTAGTCTTAATGCATCTTTATGATTTAACTGCATTTTTGTCAATTATTACATTTATAATTACTTATTATATGTTACTTATTTTTATAAGTAGTTTAATTACTCTGCTTTATTATTTAAAATTGAATAGTTGCCAAGCTATATTCGTTAAAAAAATGTTCTGTATAATTTACTTCTACATCACTCTGGCGTAATGGAACTGGAGTAATAATCTACCATGTTAAAAGACGAGCAGTTGTTATATCTTATCTTCTGTTTTTGAGCCATGAAGTAAGATAAAATATGTTGGGAACATCACCAATAGAATTTTTATATTTGATATTTTGGAAAAAATTATTCGTTTTCTGAAGTGAGATTTTCTTATAATGAGAAATTAAGTCTTTTGAAGAAATCCACTCTAGCAAAAAGTGCGACTCCATGATCATTTTGGCGAGTACGTCTGTTTTTTCATTCCAATATATCTGTGAATGCCCTAGAGACTAAATGAAGTGTATATCCGGTCTTAATTCGTACCGGGGCTTGAATTTTGCCAGCTAATCTATGATTGATTTTTTATGATTTGATTATAAGGCATTTTAAAGCTTGAAGAGCCGAATAGCTGTTTGTTAACAAAAGCAGGCTTTTTCCTGATACTGAAAATTCAACAAGAGCTTCACAAAATGCCAAGACTTCCACAGTAGAGCTTCACAAAATGCCAAGACTTCCACAGTAAAAATGGAATTATCTTCGAACATAGATAACACCTGTAAGTTGAAAATAACGACTTGAGGGCAGTTTTGATGGTACTAGGTAACCTTAGGACTCTGAAGGACATGATGTCTAAAATTGTCAGTTTTTTTTTGTCAACTGTTTGAAAGAGAAGAGAGGAGAAGGTAGTCAGATTTTGATCACTTTGGCGCCAGTTATCTCGAAGAGAATATCAGTTTGACAGATTAGGTCAATGTAAGGATGGACAGTGCAAAAGATAGCAATCAACCACAACAAATCCTATCGATACTGTTGCGTTCAGTGGTGGCGTGGTGGTCGGATGCTTACAAGAAGAAGAGTAAAAAGGGAATGGATGAAGGGAATTTTATAGAAATAGACTGCTGACAAGATATACCCACAATACAAGTGAAGACTGAGATTTAAATGATAGCTATGATATAATAACTTTGAAATTGTTTACATGCAGTTTTTTCAAAGATACCCTTCATCATATATCTAGTCAGAGCTCTATTTTAAAAACTAAACTCTGACAGATGAATTTCACAAAATTTGTTTCAAGAGACAATGCGGACAGACAGATATGATTTGTAAAAGCATTCTGTTGCGTAAACAAATTGTCAATTAAAACTTCATCTTTTTAAATTAATTAGATCCTAGGATTGGAATTGTGATGATAAATAAGTGAATGAGCACCATTAACAAGTTTCTTGAGAAGGAAATAAATAAATAATCTTTGAAAAAAATTTTCAATAGCACTTTCTGACCCGCAATTTTTACCAGAACAGTATTTGGGATCTATTTAGGCCGTCCAGGTTCTATTCTAAGAGCTATAATTTGTATCGAATTTCAGGATTTGTATTGAGTGTAGAAGCTGCTGTAATAAGATACATTTAAAATTATATTATTGGTTATTTATACCATATACTTTGTTTGAGTATAGTAGGGCTTTTTTTAGCAATAGATTTTTAAGCATTAGTTTTCCTAAGAACTCTAGCTCGACTAATTTTTAAAAAATATAAATCCATTTTGGTTTATTTTGTAAAAAATTGATAAC
The DNA here is from genome assembly GCA_026289955.1 of Argiope argentata. Taxonomy (NCBI): domain Eukaryota; kingdom Metazoa; phylum Arthropoda; class Arachnida; order Araneae; family Araneidae; genus Argiope; species Argiope argentata. The sequence goes on from JAOUZG010041477.1 coordinate 6,739,923, forward strand.
AATATATTTAATTGATTGTTCTGAATAGAGAGGGAAACCGTACATAATGCGAAGAAGCGATTACAAATTAAATATTTTATAATCATTTATCAGGGCGAATTGTTTTGTTGCGAAAGTTGGTTGATAAATAGGTTATACTAATATAAATAAGGTTGAGTACATATTTTTTTCGGAGTGTTGAGTCCTTTGTCCTTTTTAAAGTGAAGTGTAACGAGAAATTTTTTTTTTCATTGGACGAATTTTATATTACAAGTGAGATTCAAGTATCAAGTATAAATTATGCTCATTAAACGAGATTTCATTTTACTTTTGCTGCATGGCTGTAACAAATTACACTCCTCAAAAAATCGTTTCGAAAAGTACAATATGAAATGTCATATTCTTTAATGTAGTTCTCTAAAATGTTATTATAAAAATAAATGTAATGCTAAATCTTATACTACTCAAAGTAGGTATCAACTGTAGCTACCTACTATATCATTAAAAATGTGCTACACCCAAAATTTAGGATTTTTTTCCACTGATCTTCCTATATGAATATCTTTTAACAAGTATACAACCTTTTATAAGGTTAATAAAATTTATACTTCTCCTCTGTTTAATTGAAGGTCTTAAACATATTTTTTAAGATTTTTAATGTATTTAAAATTATTTAAAAATAGATATTTTTAATCTAATATTAAAATATAAGTTATTAATTTATTAGCCATTATTTTATCAATAATGCTTCTGTGTTATAGCCCAGTTAACCCGATGAATGAAATGGCCACCATTAAAGAACGGATATCTTTAGTTTATATCCTAAATTAAGATTTATTCCTGTGGCTTGTTGTGTTTTGGAATAATGATGTTTATAGATGCATAATTCAACAAAATCAACAAATTCAACTCTCAGACATGAATTAACTCTTGTACAGATTTGATGGAGACGCACAGTTTTAGTTTTAGTAATATAACAACACGACAAATTTTATTTAAGTCTATGCATTTTTTAAAATTAACATGTTTATATGTAGACGGTGCATCTTCTTAAATCTGACAGAAATATACATACGATATAATGGTTATTAATACCATAAAACAAAACTATAAATGAAACCTCAAATCTAAATATGAATTTATTTTGAAACTTTATTAAGCATCGTGATAACATGTTTTTGAAGTTATTTATTTATTTCATTATTCGACATCAATAGATATTGAAGTAAATTAACCGTACTCTGTATAAAAGCTTGAAATTTGATTTTAAAAAAATCTGAAATTTTGAAATTAAATTTTTTATTTATTAAAACTAAGAAACATTTTGGGTATTTCAATAATAACCGTCGAATTAAACAAATTTTCAAAGCATCGTATGAAACCGAATGCATTTACATTTGACATAGATAGATATATGTTTTATATGATTCTGAAGACGCATAATTTAATTTCAAAAATTTATATATTCAAAGAATTAAACAGACGTAAAAATAACAAGGCTTAATGGACCATCATAATCACTTCAACACAAAATCAAGCAATCTATAAGGAATTCAACTAAAATTAAATGTAATCAGTATTTTTGACAAATAGTCTGCTCTCTAAAAGTTATTAGAATGTTAGTACTCAATAAAAAGTTTTTTGAAAAAGGAAAGAAAACTGTAAAAAGGAAAATAAGATTGTTTCAATAAGAAGTTTTCAAAAGATATATATAGTGTTTGATTAGTTACATATTACCTTAAAAATCCATATACTGATAATTACTTGGATGGCATGGTATAAAGATGAAATTTGACGCATCTAAACCAAGCATTGGCGGTTAAGAAATGTATTTATTGGTCTTGTTGCTATTCCTTTAATTTAGCATTTCCAAACTCGGGTTTAAAAAAAACTTGTATTAGGAGATGAGGCAAAGCAGAAGTTGCTTTCATTCACAGGATACTGAAATTTTGTCTTACCATTAGCAGATATTCTATGAGAAGGATATAAAATTTTCCTTCAAATTTTGTGAGCATGCTCTCATTCACTGGTTTAGTAAGAATTTTATGGCCCAGAGCAGTCTACAATATGAGGCTCTATTTTTAATAAAATAGTTGGTTATGTTGCTAATTCAGCACACTTTTAACAAGACAATGATTCATTTTAAACTAATATTTTATTTTATTATTAATTTTTAAACATGTATTTTATTTATTTATTTATTATGGTTTCAGACTGCCCAGACATGTGAATTTGTATACAATAGTATTGAAATATAGTATACAATAGTATTTCTCTATTTAATAAATCTTTTAAAATGATGAAACATACAGGGACAGCATCAGACTTACTTGATAAATTTTTAATATTGTCCTATTATATTTCATATCCCTATTAATTTTAATTATATTTCTTTTCAAATTACAAATTATATGATTTTGTTATAGAATTCGTATTTTTTACAAACTTATTTATTTGGTAACGAGGAAAATAAAGTTTTTGTGGCCTTTAATTAGCTTTCCATTATATTCCCAGAGTAATGCCGGGATTACACTCGGTTAGTTATGAGACGAAAAGTAAGCAGTGTATGACCAAACATCGACTGAATTATTTTTACCCCAACTTCATAAGCTAGATTCAGCCATTCCATGCTTGGCTATAAATTACCGTCCCTGAATTATTCCTTTCCCCCATGTATCGTATTAAAATCATGGATATTTACGTAAAGATGCATGGAAAAATAAAAAGAATATCAACATACCTAAATTTGGAAAACTATAGAAAAGAAATGACAATTAAAATGAAAAAAGAACACAGCCTCGTATCAGAAAGAACAAAAAATGTCAGAAATAATCTATAATAAATTATTAATTTTTTCACACCAAAAAAACAACAGTCAAATTCTGCAAATGCAATAAGAAAAAATACGGTACAGAGGTTGTAATTGTTCCGTCAAGACACTTAATTATTTACCATCGAACGAACAGCGTTTTTCAGTCTTTCTATGCATGTGCTGCTTACTTGCCGGCTTATAACTGGCCTAATGTAAAACAGGTATAATAATAAATGTGTTCTACATATGAATAGGGGCTTGAAAGCAACTGGAGATAAGTTAGTTTCTTCTGTTTTTCCAAAGGAAGTTAGTGTTATATGCTTTATATAAAAATGAATTCTATCTCTAAAAGTGAATTTTAAACTCCCAATAAATTATTTGTGCAAACTCGAGGCATGTATCGATACTGATTACTGTTTAGTATTACACGTAACTGATTATATTGTGTAAAATTGATCCCCAGGATTGAACAATATAATAAAAATTTTTATAATTTATTTGTTTCAATATAAAGTAATAAATAATTACTTCTAAGCGCAAATTATTGTATGATCTTCTAAGGACGTTATTCGATATCTGAAAGTCGGCCAATATTGGAAAGATATCGTAACAATGTTGTTCAGTATTTTATTCTATAATAAGATACAATATTATTTTCTCAAATTTTACAATTTTGTACGATATTAGCTTGTTATGTGGCTTTTGCTAGTAGGAATTGCATAATAAAAAATAGTAGTAAGTTTTGGTTCCTCAAAACATTTTTATGATAGAAGTAATTCCTCTTATTTATATCAGTTGCACCTTTGCATTTTAAAATCTGTTTTGATTCTTGTGAAACAACCAGATACAATGGTGTCTATTAAATATTTCCAAATATCTTAATTATTTTTTATAGCGTAAGGATTACATGTATTTGATAATGTTAATAGGTTTTAGAAACAATGTTTCCGAAATTATCTTTCTTTTTTTTTGCGATTCTTTAAGTTTTCTTAATTTTTTTCCCCGATTTATTCCTTATAAAAATTTCTGGGAATATAAGAATTAAAATATTTATTTCCATTTTAATAATCATCAGAAATATGTTAATAGACTCATTTATATTTGTCGCGTTTTATTGGGATCTTAAAATCCACTCATTCATTCTTTGATTCTTTACCATCACAGATTCTGCAATCCAACTGCGACACATTCACGTGACTTTCTATCAAAAATGCAATTACTTGTTTCATACATTTGTTTTCATCTTTCTGATTACTATTGAAAAATACTTCTAAAAACATGCTTTAGAAAATAGTTTTTTTTAAGAAGCTTCTGCATTTCAAATGATAAATTTCATTTGATCTTTTGATCGGAAAATAATTAGTGATTTAGAACACAAGTTGAAGTAAACAGAGTATTCTGAAAAATGAATACAAAATTATTTCCTGAAGTTTATACCGTAATTTACAATGCATAATTTTTGTTATTGTTTTGATTATTTATTGACAACAAATCTGTCAACGGTTTGTTGTCACTATGTAGCGGCTCAGTATTAGTACAAAAACACGACCTTTATTTAGGCCAATAGGAATTTAGATGGGTCAATACATGGTACAGGAGCTTTTTTTCTTTCTTTCACTGTAACTGGGCTTTCTCGCATTAAACGCTATTGGCGTTGTTGGTATGCATTAGTCGCTGCACTGATTTGTGTGTGTGTTGTTTTTAATTTATTAAAAGCGCTATTAAGCATGCTATGTGAAAAGTAACTCGAAAACCATAGAGCTAAGCTTTGAGATTCGATTAAAGCTAAGCTTCATTCACCCACCCTGTCAAAATTATGTCTAATGTCGATTTAAGACGGCAGCTCTTAGAATTTTTTCAGGCTAACTTCCACAAAGATGTAAAATTAATAGATATTTGCCGAGCTGTACAACAGCCGAAAAAAGTAGTTAATAGTGTCCTGTATAATTTGAGAAGTGAAGGAATTCTGCAGAAAGTAGTAGAAAGTCCTCCAGTTTGGAGAGTAAATGACAAGTTATATGACAGGTACAATCAAACACCCGTTGTCCCAGATGTAACTCCCTATCACTACACTTTGAAAGATGAAAGTGTCATGCCATGTATCACCAAAAATAATAATTTTGCCGTTTTATCTTCAGTGGAAAATAATAGGTCCGACCCTATGTATGTTAAGGAGCAGTTGGTAAGTATTATTTTTATATTTTTGACACAAGTTTAAATTCTTTTACTATTCAGAAATTAATTAATAATGTAATATCTTTAAATAACAGAGCTATACTATTGAAAAATTTTGAAAATTTTCTGAAATTTTATGTTTTAATATTGACCGAATCTTTAAAACATCTTATACAAATGCTCTTAAAAATATTGATTCTTCTTCAAGTAACAAAAGAAACATTAATTAGTAATATAACATGAACCAATTTTTCTGTGTTTATTTTATCCTTAAAGATTTTCATAATTGGTTAGTTTAGATTTTTTTAAAATTAAAATTTGTAAGAGCTGAAATGATTTTTCCAATTACTTTTTTAGAAAATTAATTAATCCTAATGATATTTTTAGATCTTTTCATAACATTTAAATACTGATTTTAATGTTCATAGATTAAAATTTTTAAAATTAATTTGAAGTTTATTTCCTTTTATACATTATTACTCAGTTAATATTCAAATAAAATCTACTTGAGAATCATTAAAAAAAATAGCATTTAAAACTTCATCTAATATATTCTGAAGTTAGATCTAAAAGTGTGAAGTTCATTAATTTGATTTAAACAGGGCTTAAGATTTCTACAATCATTCTATCATAAAGTCAGTTTTATCTCATAAAAAGAATTTTTTTTTCAAATAAATTGCATTTTGTATTTTTTATTGAAGGTCATAGGAAATATTCCTCAGAATGTAGAGTATTATGAAATTTTATTAACTAGTTTTTGTATAATCTTGGCAAGTTTTTGTGAAGACAAATAATTTCATGAAGTCCCTTTAAAAAAAATTAGGTTTAGAATTTTCTATCAATTTTAGTTTTTGTTCCTTTGGAAATTCTTGGGAAAAAAAGTTGAGAAAAGTGATTTTTTTTAAAAAAAATAAAACAAAACTGGATTTTGATTAATTTATAGAGGATTTTTTTTAAAAAATTGTTTTTGAGTTTGAGTTAAATTTTTTTTTTAAGCATTAAAGTTGCTTTTGATTAAGCTTTATTGGAGAATTTTGTGAACTTGGATTCTATAAATTTTCCTATGCAAGATTGTGTTTTGGATGTTGTATCCATGAATTTATTTACCATAGTAGACATCCATGAATTTATTTACCATAAAGATCCTTAAATAGCAGCGTACATATTTTGTATATTAGAAAACTAGCACTGATTCTATATGAATGTTTCATAATTTAGATCTGTAAAAAACTTATAGAAATTCTAAATTCTTATTATTAAGTTGGCATCTAAAGTTTTCATGAAGTATTCACTCTAAATTTATGGCTAAATACCAGTGAAATAAATATAATCAAAACTTGTATACTTCTTTTTCTACATCTTCCTAAAAAAAAGTGTTTGTTGAAACAGGTTTATTTTTAAAAGACAAAATAAAAGGAATCTTCTAATTTTCTCCGCATTTCTATCTAATGAAATTTTATTTTAAAATGATTATTTTCAAGAATGAAAAAAGATGAACTTTTGTAATTTTGAATTTCTCTGAGATTTTAATTTACTTCACAGATACTATCAACAATAACAAGTACAAAAAAAAAAAAAAAATCTTAAGAAATTTGTAATGTTTTCAAATTTAAGTAATTTGTAAATTCAGACATTGCCTTAGTATAAATTTTATCATAAATTGTAAATGTATTGAATTTTATTTCCTTATGCAAATCTATATTTAACAAGAAATCAAGGAAAATAATTTTTTAAAGTTTAAAATCTGAAAATATTTTAAATTTCATAATGATTTTTAAAATATAATTATTGCATTATTTTAGTTAAAAAAATATTGTAGTTTACATGTAATTTGTAATGAATAATGCAGGTGTAGATTACATGTGGCTTATAATAGGTAGTACAGGTATTAAGTACCTTTGATCTGGAATGGGTCAGTTGTTGCCAGTATCCTTTGTTATGTGCTGTATATCTATATCTATCTATTTATATATAATATAATATAATATTGACCTCAAATGGAAATTCACACCTTAATATTTATCATGAACCAAAATCAGTTTTAATCAATAAGCCTACAGTAAAATTTTGCCTGATACCCAGGGTTTTATAGTCAAGCCTATTTCAAGTGGTGGAATAAAATAAGCTTCAATGACATAAAATAAGCTGCTGAATATAAAAGGATGGCTGCCTTTAGTAAAGCACTAAGTTAGTATGGGGCAGATCTTTTCTTGAATATTTCAAGATAACTGATAAATTAAAGCTTATGAAATATGGCTATTCAAGACACAGCTCATCAGTAAAAAGATTGTTAGTTTATTGTTTGTTTTCAAAAAAATGTTTGGTTTTAATTAAAATAGGATTTTGAAGACATTCTTGATGAACTTTTAAGAAAATAAGTGAAATACAATTTTAATATATTAACTAGTGCACTAATTTTAATACTTGCAATTTAGCAATATTATCTCCATTTTTCAACATATAAGCTTACATTACTTTTTATAAATCTTACATAAATAAGATGTAAAGAAATGCTTTTGCCAAGTTTTGGATTTCGGATGATATGAAATACTTTTTTTCAGACATTTAATTGTCACAAAAAGTTCAGCATGATTTTAATTCATTGATAAAATTCTCTTGTTATTTCATTCATTTCTAAGATTTCATTGAGTTTGATATTCAATCTGATAACATCATATTGAAAAATGATTACATTCAGCTCTGATTTAGAATGTGTTATTGAGAAAAATAAGCAAAAGTTAAAAGAATCTTATTTTTGTCCTAAAGATTGTATAATGTCTTAAACAAGACATTTGTTTTGTTTAAATTATATTTAATTAGTGATTATTAATATCATATTATTAGCGGAAAAATTATAGTAATATACAATATACATTATAGTAAAATTCTTTCTGAGCAGTGGGAAGTATACATACTTGATCTTACTCTAATGGTCTTATCTTTAAAAAAAAACCTTTCATAGGAAATTTTCTTAAAATAACGCTGCAATATTTAGCTTTATTGAACTAGAAATGTTGAATATAGAAAATATTTCTTGAAGTAAATTTGTACTAATATTAAAATTCTGAATTTTATGATAAAAAATGCAAGCAAATATGAAAAATTGTTTTTGATTCTGCTCTTTAGTAATAACCCTTCCCCCCATTAGATATGTATATGGAAGCAATGTTTTGAACTTGAATTCTCTTTGTAAAACAAGAAAAAGTAGCTATAATCAGTCAAATATGGCTTGTTATTGTTTTATTGCTAAATATAGAATAACTCGTGCTTTATTGGTTTCTAATTTTATCAATAATATTTTTTAACTGCAGTTTTTTTACCATAAAAATGAAACCTTTTTCTATAGATGCATATCATCTAAATTATTTGTCTTTACTTAGTAAAAACTTTGTTTTTTGTTCCAAATTTAGTTTAATTTTGTTGTATTGATACTTCATTACTTTTTTTTTTAGATGTTTGTATTTAAAATTTTATCCAAGTTTTGTAGATTTTTCTTTGTTTTTAAAATTTGTATCAAACAGGATTGAAAACTTTTGCTTTAGTAAAAGAATGATTAATTTAAATACTTTTATAAATATTAAAGAATACTGAAGTTTTTACTGATTTTTGTAAAACTGAGCTATAATACTATTTTGCATTAGAAATCTTTTGAGCTTCTAAATACAATTTTTTTATATTATTGAAAGAAGAAGTATGTAATTCAAGCAGATTTTTACCTTCCTTCCCTTAAATAAAATAAAATAAAATAAAATGAATTAAGGTTCAGATATATAAATAGAATGAGGATGAGCCTTTTCAATAGAACTATGTTTAGCAAGTTTTTGAAAATTACTGGAGAAAAGAGGGAAAAAATATTTTGATAAATAAAAATATTGTGCATTGTATCATTTCTATTTTATGAAGCCATAGCTGAGTTTATGTATAGAAATAAGATTATAATATAAAACTAAATTTTAAAATTTACTAATCTGTAATATGCTGTAGTACATATTTCATTTGTCTGTGAAAACAAAATTTTATATTTTGACTCTCCTAATTATTTCATTTTAAAGTATATATTTTTTGTATGAAATAATTATATAAAAAATAGACCAATGCACCTTATGATAACAATCTTAACTATTTAACTGTAAAATTTAAAAATAAATTTCTTCATTCAAAAAGATAAAAATTGAATTCTTTTCTATAAGTATAAAGTTTAACTATCTTTATTGTAAAATATATTCTGTAAGAAGAATTGTTTAAATTGTTTTAAAATTTTCATAAATTTTATTTTTTCTTCTAAACTGAGTAGTACTTAAGTAATTGCAAGGATATTTGTAGAATTTTTATATTTAAAATAATTCATTCTGCAGCTATAGTTTTATTAATAAATTATAGCTCCATAATGTTAAGTATAGATGATTAAACACAGAATATTAGATATCTTATAATGGTTTTCATAATTCAATATCTGTTTAGATATAAAAGAGGTATTAAACTTAAAAAGGTACAATTCTGAATTGTATATAATTATATAATATTCTGAATTATATATATAGTTAGTGGTATTAAGGTCTATGGTTTTGCAAATATAATTCTTCTCTTTGAGAATTATTACTTTCCTTGAGTTTTAATAAAGATGACTTTATTTCTTTGAAACAATAAACTTTTAGTATTTATAATATTTATAGACTAAAGTAAATTTTGTTTTATGGTGAACTATTTTTATTCAAGATTTTTTCTTATGCTACTGATGGTAAATGTCATTTCTTAAAACTTTTTAAATAAAAGTAATTATATAAATTCTTGAAAAAAAAAATCATTACTTCATTCAACATTGAAATATAATTTGAAAGTTTAAAGCAAATTGTTAAAATATTTTTTGTTATGAGTTTTATATTTAAAATTAAATGCTTGAAGTTATGAATACAATAGTTAAAGAAAAGTTAATAACTATCAATTGAAAATTTATACTCGTAACTGAAGTTCTTTTATATTTGAAAAGAAATGTATAAATTTTTTCTCCTGCTGAATTGTTTACCTTGTAGGCATTTTTTACCTTCAATTAAACTTGTAATCTAATAGAACAACTTATTTACATAGTTTTAGTATTTTTTTATATAATTAGTAAAATATCTAGATTTACTGTATGCCTGTATTTCTTGTAAATGATGCATTTACATTAAAATCTTTTAAGTTGTTAAAGCATAAGCATATTTTCAGGTTGCCTATCACACAGTAGTCAGCAGTAGCACATCAGAGGAATTTTGCCAGTCATTTAATGGTCGTCAGATTACTGCACCTACTTTTCCTATGCAAAATGCTGGGACTAGCATTAATCCGTCAGTACTTCTGTCAAAACCTGCTGAAGCAGTTCTCAACATTTTGCACAAACAAAAAGGTTTGTATTAAGAAATATAATTGCGTTAAAAAGTATAATTTCTTAAAAATAATTTTAAATATTTTTGATATTTTATTCTTTAATGCATGAAGTTGGTATAAAATTTTATATTGTAAAATAGTAGTTTTTTCTGAAAATTTTACAAAATTGTTGATTGCTTTTATTGGAGGTTTTGATATAATAATATGCTGACTTGTCTGTATAGGTCCATTATCATCCAAAGCTCTGTGCAGTTTATTGGGATTTCCTGAACATATTGTGAAAATGGCTCTTCAACACTTAATATCTTTAGGACTAGTTTTTCAAGATAATTATTCCATGTTTTGCACAGTTGTTAATAAAAGCAATGCAATTCCACAGGATGACATTGTGTTGCGAATCATAAATTATCTGAAAAGGGCTCAAACAGCTATACATACCAAAGATCTTGTTAAAGGAGTTGGACTCAATAATAAAAAGGAGATTAATCCTCTGTTGTATAAATTACAGCAAAAAGGAGTGGTCACCAAAGTGAATGAATCTCCACCTATGTGGCAACTAGGAGAGCAAATGGTCAGCAGTATCGACAAAACTGTGAAACAAACAGATGTCAACTATAACAAGCGGGAAGACCAGACATTTATGCACAATGGAATACCAACTTGTGCACCAAAAGAAATTGAATACACAAAGCCTTTGACTCCATTAGGTGGCCGGCAGAAATACAAGAATGGAGTAAAAGGCTTGTTGCCAAACAACCTGTCATATGAGGAGTCAAGCTCTGCGAATGAATCGACTTCCGAAGTGAACGCGAACAACGCGTACGCTGAGCCTAATAGGTCTCATATGAAAAATGGAGGTGATATACCTGACAATTTGCTGAAGAATTATCAGGATGGAGCTTCCATTGACACTGCATCGTTACCGATGACTCCTGACTTAATGAATTTGATGAGCTCCTTGCAGACGCCAAGTATGACCAAAAACAACGAATCTTGCAAGATGGGTTCTGGTTCATCCAAGTCATCTCCTTCAGACAATGATACTCCTCATGTCAATGGACGCCCAATGGGTTCAAGAAATTCTAGACAAAATAATGAATCTGGAAATGCATCTCGGAAGGCAGCTGCAGCAGCAGCAAAAGCTGCAGCCGGTAAACTTCCCGAACCAAACTCGGCTGCTCACTATGTTAATGATGTCCTCAACAGTGATAGTTTTGCAGCCCTAATGAAAAATCCTGTTAGTGCTCTGTACGAATACGGACAAAGAAACCACATTGATACAAAGGTAGAAATTGTCTTATCAGAAGGGCCACCACATAATCCAAGGTATGGCTCAAAAGTTTTCTTTTCTCTTAGGGCTTTATAATGTTAAATTCTGGAAAGCTGTTGCTTGTAATAAAATTATTTGATATGTAATACTTAGGTTCATCTTGTTAATTGTTTAATTTCCTGTATCATTTTTTTAGGGTAAATAATTCTTTTTTAAATAATATTTATTTTTCAGTTTTGCTCCCATATTTGGAAAAGCATATTTATTGCATTTTCATATACTGTAGTGTAACATTCACATTTATAATGTTACATAATATTTATTTAACTAATGTATTTCTAAAAGACTTTCTTTAGGGTTGCCCATTCCTTTAAATGCACTATTGTTGGTATTTTATTTCTTTTGTACTATATAGTTAAAAAGACATTGTTTATCTGCATAAGAATAGCTACTGGAATTAATTAATGATTTTGTTTCACCAAATTATCTTGTTGATATAGATATAAATTTAAAATTTTATCACTTGATTTTTTTAATGTTTTTTTTTTTTTGCTGATAAATTATTTAGAATTCATATTTTATTCTTTTTACTTTTCTGGAAAAATTAGAAGGCCATGTCCTTTAGTGAATTGGATGCAAATTTAATGTTTAAAGAGTTTTTTTGTAAAATGCTAATTTAATTCATAATTTTTTTATGAAAGGAGTACACAAATATTATAATTTATAATATTTCTTTTCTTTTGAAACATATTTTAAAATCTTCTGGTGTCTTTTGGTTCAATACTTAATGATTGCTTAATTTTTGGTTCAATGCTTAATGATTTGTTTTGAAATATTGAAAATAAATTATAAATTAATGTTATATTATGGATGGAAAATTTTCTTCTGCAGAAAATTTGAAAATATTAATTAAAAAAATGCCTGCAAAGGAAAGCCTAGGGAAATAAAACTAACCAATGTTAGCATATCATCAATATTTATAAAAATATTGATTGTTGCATTGAATCCACAATGTATTTTTATTTCTTACGAGCAGTTTGTCATTTTACAATTTTGAAGCAATTTGTCATTGGATGCAATTTGAAGCTTCATTTTGCCAAAAAAAGGCTGCTTTCTGGAAATTTTTACGCCACAAATAAATGTAAGTGTCTGGCAACTACTATTTCTCATTTTTACCTATGCGGAATATTTTTTGCTTGCTTTTGAGTTGTACATTCATTTATAATATGAAATATAAACTGTTAGATTAATGATATATCAAGATAGCTACAGTACAAAAAGTGAAATGTGATATTGTTAGTATTTTCTGAATTCTAGAGCTGATTGATAACAAAAGAATCTAAATTCAAATGAAGGTGAGGTATTTTCATCAATTAAACATTATTAGTATCTGATTTCCAATTTTGTTGTATTTTTGGTAGGTCTATGATAATAAAAAAATTTTCCTTGACTTTTTTTAATAAGTTGATTAAACAATAAATAATGTTTTTTCTATTTAATTTTTTATTTATATTTTAAAGTTGTATTTTAAATTCATCAAATGAATCAAGTTTTAAAATATATTATGGGGAGAAGGTAAAACTATTTGTCAGATTTGATTTATATGTTTGAGTTATTTAAACTTTTAAAAAAATTATTAATTTTGAGCAGTTTAGTTAATAAATGTGAGTATTTTATGATTATAGGAATATAGTTTATACTTTAATTTTACTTATTATACAGATGAAATTCTACTTATTCTCTTTAACTCCCCTTCCATAATCATTTGAATGGATTTTTTTGTGTGCAATTCAACACATTTGTAATTCATAAACTTATTCCATATGAGGAATGGTAAAAAAAGCATTGACTTTTTAGGTAGATATAGGACATCCACAATCTTTGTCTTCAAGGATATAATAATAGTCAAGGTTAAAGATAGATATATGCCTACATTTTAGCTATGATGGTGAAATTCTTTCTAGTTAATTTTTTGAGCTTCAATTTAAATAATTTTATATCAAATAAATTCAATCTAATTAAAAAATATTTACTAAATTTAAAAAAAATCACTTTGTCAATATTGTTAAATTGTTTGTCAGTATTATTTGCTTTATTAATGTGTTTAAATTGAGAGAACTCTACAGTGAAATAATTTGAGTGGGAAAACGTTTTTTACTAAATTTGGGGAAATTTCCATGGAATGTCTGCCTTTTAATGAAATACTATCTTAATCTGAAAGGTAGAAAAGTTACCTAAACTATAGATATTATTTTTTATCCTAATTATCCATAATATAAAAAAGGGTATTAAATTTCAAAAAGTAAAAAAAAAAAATCTTCCATAAACAAAATGATAGAAGTGGAGTGGGGGTGAAATTGTGCTTGGGAAAAAAAGAAAATTACTGAAAGAAAAAAAAAATTATTGAATAGCAGCTGTAATGGACCATCCTCATTGGTTGACTTCAGATCTCATGAGTAATGATGTCTGCTGTCCTTGAATTTTTCCTGTTGGATTGATTCCGAATTACCTTTAAAGCTTATTTGCTATTCTAGTGCATTTATAAAACTGAGGGGGAAAAGAATTTGGAGTTGCATTTAGAAGGGAAATTATAATTCTAAATTTTATGGTTATGTAATGTAATTAATTTTCTTATGCTTTAATAATTTGGAGGAAAAAAGTGAGAATAGCTTTAAATGACAATATAAAGAAATCTTAAATCAATGGGAGTAAATATTGTAGTTCTAAATCAAATTTATTACTTAAATTAGTAAATAAGCATAACTAAAAACTAAGTAAATCTGTAAAGTAACTATTTATCTGATCATGGGAAATTTAGAATATCAAGTTCTTGAATATATTTCTTTAGTGTGTTTCACATGTTTTTTTCTTCTGAGTATCGTAATTAAAAAAATTTATACTTGCCTTCAGTTTAATTTTTCATTGAAAAGGCTTTAAAAAATATGAAATGAATTTACATTAAAAAAACCTACTATGAGGCTTGAATAATTTTTTGCTTGCAATTAAAAACTTTTAAAATCTTTCTGAGTATATTAGATATATAATCAAACATTTTATTTCATGCAAAAGTATAAAAGTTTTAACATTGAAAGAATTCCATTCTAAATTTCATCACATATATATTTAAAATATATCTATAGTTTGAACTTTTCTAATCACATTAGTTCCAACTATTGGGAGTTGTGTCGGTTGGGATGTCAAGTGATTGAAGCAAATATAAATTCTAATTTAGAATAAATTATTAATTAGAGTAATCAGAGAAAAGATAAAATGTCTATAATTTGAACAATTAATGTGCTTCAGATACGAGTTTCCTGCTTCTTGTCATTTATTCTTTTTTTTTATTTGTTTACTTATTTTTTCTTTCTTTCTTTGGAAACATAAAAATTGTATTTGATTACAAATGTTCTGCCTCTTGACAAAACTGATTTTCATTGTGACTTTGTATGAAGAATTCAATTAATTCATATTCTATTTGCCATTTTTTCACAACCAATTACCCCATGGTATTCATGTTGCAGAATTCTTTTTCATTCTTTCTCATCAAGTTAGCTCTATATTCCTGTTGGCAAAATACTGTCAATGTCTATTCTGTAACATTGCAGTATAGACATTGTTTGTCATAAATATTTTTTCTTGACTTTGAATAGAAAAAATATAAAAAAATTATGATATATTGGAAGTTTTGTGCACAAATTCTATAAAATATAATATGGCAGAGTTAGATGATTGAAAAGTCTATGCTCATCATAAAATATTATAAGAATCCTATCCTTTAACCATTTGTGAATTATAGTGGATAAACTGGTTATGTTATCAATCAGGGCAAAAATCTCAATTTAAAAAGTTTCTAGCTACAATATGTTAAATTCACCCTAAACTTATCTGTTTCATTATATGAAATCTAATTAGTCTTTCAAATAGGTTTTCAGTAAATGAATATTAATATTTCAACTCTGGAGAAATGTTGTCTCATGTGTAATTTATTATTAAACTATGCGATTTTGGAAGTTGATATTCATGGACCACAAATGAAAAGAAGATGGGTAAATGGAAGTAAGCAAATCTACTGATCTTGATCTTTTGGATAAGAAGATATTGATTCCCCCTCCCCCATTGTTGGTTTATAATGTATTTTTTAAATTTTTATTATTTGGATTAAAACTTGCTTTCTTGAACCTAATATTAATTTTTCTCATTTAGGTAAAACAATTGTCTGTCTATCTTGAACCTAACAGGCATAAGATAAATAGAAAATCAGAATCAGTAATGATAATGGTTTTTCATAAGCTTTCATTTTTACTGAAAGACAACTTCAGTAATGTATTGCAAACAAAACATTAAATTTCTCCTAAACTATAGAACACTAATATGATTTATTATTGATTCAATCGATAGCTAATGGAATGAATTTTTTAGTAAGTTTGACATTTTGGTATTAGAATTGTACTAGCATTATACAAAAGATATTGATTTCATCAAGGTTTTTTAGCGCTTGTAATTTGGCTGTAAATCTATGACCATCTGATGAAAACAGTGTCATTTTATAGTTTTCCTATTTTTTTTCAAAATGTATACTCATTTTATTTATATTTTATTTTATATAACTTATTTTTTTCTTATAAAACATTTTAAATAAGGGTGTTTTTTTTTATCACAATTGATAACATGATCATTTTATCCACAATAACTGCCAATTGGAAAGAGGCAGGGCAAGGTTGCCACAGTGTTCAGTTCGATCACCCACTTTGTTTGACAAAGTAGGTCAAATTACTCTGTTGAGATTTATGGGGATTTTATATATTTTAAACAAAGCTATTAATTTATTCTGAATTTCCAGTATTTTCACCTAAGTTTTTCATTCAATCTATCCTTTTTCTGAAACTTTTTCTTGTTTTTTATGCTACTTATTCTGTTATCTAGTCTAGTCTAGAACAATGACATTTTGTTGTGGACATAGTGATTTAGCATCTTATTATATTTATTTTTAAGTTGTTTTTTATAAATGATTTTTTAAAGTTTTTAATATATGTGTAATTCTTAGGTTTAAAGCTGTAGCATACATGGGTGATGAAGAACTATCCACAGCATGGGACAAGACCAAAAAGGATGCCCGTCGGCAAGCAGCAGAACTGGCTGTCAGAGGTCTTGTTGCCAATGGTGGATTTGGGAAATTTAGCTCATTAGCTACTAGTGTAGGTTTTTCATTTCTGATTTTTAATAGCCTTGTATTTTGGTTTAGCATTGTAATTCAGTTTTATTTTTTAAGAACTTGTTTCAACTTTGGATTTGACTTGACTCATATTTCCATTCTAAATTACTTTTGTCATTCTTGAAATATTTTTGATTTTTATCACTGGATTCATGAGATTATAAAACAAATCTTTTCATAGTATTGTTTATTCTTCTTTCTATCTGCTTAATAGATTTCATATTTTTTTTTGTACATTTGTGAAATCTATTTTTTCCTGCATTTGGAACTCTTCTTACTGAAGAGTATAGGTATTTTTAATCTAGAAATTTGTGAATGCTTTGAATTTTAGAGCTTTTTTTATTAGTTCTATTTGTATTCTCTCATTTGATTAAGAATTAAAATGCCAGAAAAGTTTTTTGACCAGCATTTTTTTTTCTGCTTTTCAATTTATAATCTTGAGTATGAATGGATGCACTTTTTTGTGCTTGTAGAGTGAAGTGAAAAATAAAGTATGATTAGTTCTTGAATTTTAAAGCAATCCTTTTATTCTTCATAATAAAATTTGGATTAAATTATTTTGAGATACAAGTAAAGTTTTCTCTTGTGGAACTAATCAAATTGCCTTTACAGCCAGAAACAGTGAACGAACTTCCACCTGTGGTCAGTCAGTTTGATATGATTGCTGCTTTAAGTCACAAGACTTTTAATGAACGAGTGCTGCAGGTTCCAGAATATATGGGCGGTCGTAAAGTTTTGGCTGCTCTTGTTATGAAGAAAGGTGACTCAGACTGCAGGGGAACTGTGATATGCCTTGGAACTGGTTAGTATTATAAAATTTGCGTAAGAAAAAAAATTAATTATTTGGATATCATTCTTTTAAAGTATTTGCTTTTATCAAGTTGCCTGATAAAATCTGAAAAATCTTAGCTATAACTCTATGAATATTAACTCCTGTGTAGTAATGACATTTAAATCTAGCCTTAAATGAATTTTTTTTGGAATAATAGTTTTAACATTACATATTTAAACTTCATTTTAAATCAGTAGTTATTACTCATATTTTATTATTTTGCTTGCATAATTTTAAGCCAATTTAAAATGAATGTTATTTATTTTAAATCACAAGCTGTACATTTGTTTTAATTTATTATCTTTTCTTTATCACTTAACCCTTTTAAGGATTAATAATATAAAGTTGCATATGGAGGTAATTGTCTGAAAATAGTTTGAATGTTTATTTAAATGGAACCTTTTGTAATGTAAATTCCATCTTGTCCTTAGAAATATTTGAAATGTTTAAATCTATTTAAAGTTAATGTTTGGTGGAAAAACCAAATTCAAAATATATTTTCATTTGCTTTGTTTTTCAAATGCCACATCAAAAGATATTAATCTTTTGTATCTTAACTTCTGTAATAACAGGTGTCGGTTAATTCAGAAATGTAAACTGATTTATTTTCACAGGCAATAGATGCATAACTGGTGAAGGTTTGAGTCAAGATGGATTAGTTGTAAATGATTCGCATGCTGAAGTAATCACACGAAGAGGTTTTCTCAGGTATTTGAAAGTGTTTTATAATATAATTTTTCATTGTTCCTATTATATTTATTTCGTTTTACTGTGTAATTTTCTGACAATATTGTATTTCTCCAAACCTAAATAGAAATGTTTTCATTTGAGGTGTGTGTAATTATATATATATATATATATATATATATATATATATATATATATATATATATTAGCAGTACCCATACAGTGTTGCCTGTGGCATAGCATTCAAGGTGAAAAATTAGCTTTAAACTTAACTCTTGCCTCCACCCAATATGACATTGAAATATTATGTGATATGAAATAAATGTTTTGAAATGATCAAAAATAGCTACAAAACAATTTTTTATTGTACAAATTCTAAAATATTTAGAAAGTTAAAAAAAAGTGTATGTCAGTAGACGAAACACAGGCGATCATTTCGCTCCTCAGGAGATTCATTCTGTCTCCACAATTCAATTGCAGTGTGATTTAAGGAAAGACAATTATTTCACTCATCAAAAGACTCTTTTCTTAAATGTAGACATTTTTCTAATATTCACAAACCGAAATTTTTTTCATTTTTCTTATCATGCAGTAAATAAACCCTTTTAAAATTTAATGTGCTTCCACAAAGGTTGAATCTCCTTTTTCGGTCGGGGGGGGGCATAATGAGATTCCAATTGCTGTTTAAAATCAGACGTTAACAAAGAAATGTATCGCATATGCATACCACAGCTCTTGCTATTTGCACATGCACAGTTTCAGGTTTTTGTTAAAATTGGAATAATAAAACTCTTTTTTATTTTGATATGACTTTAATTTACTAAAACCTTCCTCAATAAATATTCTACAAAATGGTATCAATATCTCCAATTACCATATACTATTTCTCGAGTTTTTATGGTTTCAACATACAAATGCTTTTATGAGACTTCATTTTGTTCTCTCTCTCTATATATATAATATAAAATATGAACATTATTTGGGAAGTGCTTTTTTAATTACTAAATTTCAAAATAATTAATTGCATTGAGGTGTACATTCCCAGCCTCTAAAATATATTTGTACTAAAATTGGTAACTCTAGATTCTTAGTCTGTTCTGTTGTAATATGTATGTATGCATGCATTCAGCTGCACTCTCTCTCTCACACACATACATATAGACTTTATTAATAGAGCTGTATATCTTTTTGATTGCACTGCCTAAAATTTGCCTTTGAAATTGAATAAAAAATTGCTTTACTGTTGAGCATGTAGCAGTTTCTCTCAGAATAGTTATGGAAATTGTAGGGGAGTATCAGAATACTGTATATTAAGTATTGTATTATGTTGTATAGTAAGATCAGTGAAGTAAATGCCTCTTATTGATGTAATTTGAAGTTTAGAAAATTGAAAGTGTTAGAAAGTTTTCTTGACTTGATAAATAAAACAAATGTTTTGTAAAATCTCTAAAGATAAATTATTCATTAGTAATTGAAAAAACTTAAATGTTTTTTTTTGCTTAGTAATTTATAACAGCTGATTATTATTGAAATTAAGGGTTATATACTTATTCTAACTTTTGTTGATTGGGAAATTTTCTTGTAGTTATTTTAAAGAATGATAATTTTTTTAAAATTCTAATACTTTTACAAAGTGGAAATTCCCTATATTTACTTTCAAGTTATTACCAATTTAATAACTACTTTTGATTGCAAATGTTCTTGCTTTCAGTTTGTTTGCATTCGTTTTTAAAGAATGCTATATAAATATTTTGAAACTGTTTTCTTGAAAATTTTTAAAAATCAGTAAGGTCTTAATTTCTATGTTTCTATTTCAGATTCTTGTACAAACAACTGAAAACATATGAGCATGGCAAGGATCATGGTGTTTTCCAGCCAACAGAAGATGGTAAGCTTGAAATCAGATCTGATGTATCCTTTCATCTGTATATTTCCACTGCACCTTGTGGAGATGGAGCTCTATTTACGCAGTAAGTAATTTCTGCATAATTTATATTGCAGTTTGGGGGGGATAAAAAGTAAATAAATAAATACCTTTTTGATATAAGGATGGATTTAATAAGCATATAAGTAATGGTATCACTAAATAAATATTATGTTCTAATTAATTTCCTAATTTTTATCTTAATTTAGTCCATATTAACTTAATTCTAAAATGAACTCTTATTTCCTGATCCAATTACTTCTTTATTTAAATAATGTTAGCTCTGTGAAAATCTTAAATCTGCACTTTCCCATACTGAGAGTAAAGAGATAAAAATCTGCCAACCTAAACAAATTCTTTTAAAAGATATCTGTTTCTCTCTTACCTAAGTTGACTCATGTAATCTCTATCAGAATCTTATGGTATAAAATCATTGAAAAAAATATATTTGCCCCTCTTTTCTTGTGTTGTGCTACAAAGTGAAATGTCTTAAGGCTTTTTACTTGTGCATATTCTATGCCTCTAGGAATGGAATAAAAGTGAAGTTTAAAAATTCAAGGTATCTTTTCTGTTTAAACTGCAAAAAAATGTGTGTGTGTATATATTTATAATTTAGTATTTAACAAATCCTTTAAACATTTATTAAAATTTTAATAACTGTTATTTAGTAATGCCCAAAACAATTTATTAAAATTTAATTTTACTTTAGTTATCTTGCTTTTGTTTTTTTCAGCATAATTAAAAAGAAATAAACAGTGATTGGTGATTAAGTTGGGAATAATGGATTGAATTGGTTGTTAATAGCTTGCTAGGAAATATATTTAGTATTAACACCTAATTGCAAGATTGCATGCAAACAAATATATTTGTTTTTTACCTTCATTATATGAAATTCTATCTAATATCTTATATAATATTGGGCAGTATATCAAATATTAGGTTATGTAGATTATTATAACATTTCCTAATTGGGCTGAAATACTGATCATGCTATTTAGGGAAAGTTTGGGAAAAAAATTTATGATAATGCTATTGTTTAAACAATTTATTAGTTTAGAAATTAAGAGCACACAAAATATAATTATCATCTTTACTAGCATGACCTCAGAAGAATTTTTGTGACACTTTGTGTATGCATGTGCATAATTGGTATCCTTTAATTATACTCTGCATATAGCTGAAATCTCTTCAGTAAGCATGTCATCATCTTGTTTACCAATTACTCCTTTGAATATAATCTTGAAAATAATTTTTTGAAACAAGTTTTTTGCATCAGGAATGGTTTCTTTAATACTTTGCCAATTTGATATTTAGATTATAGAATGGCTAAAAATGTTAAGCAAAATGTTAAGTGAACTAAAAAATGTTAAATATTTGTTTCATACAATGCAAACAAGTTTTTGGCATTCAGTAAAAGATAATAGATATTCTATATAAAACAAATGTTTTTGTAACTTGATGATAATATATATAATATAGAAAACCTTCAAGTGGTCTAAAAACTCAATACTTAACAACAAAAAATTGGTTACATTTCTTGACTTTGAAAATGATAATTTACAAAACTGTTATGAAAAATTGCTAAATGGATATGCCTAACATGTCACTTTAGCATAAGAGATTAAAGGTTAAAATATGAAAGCAAGAGAATTAAACATCAAGACATGAGTGATGAATTAAGTTGTTGTGAAAATTTGATTTCCATATATTTTGTTCTGCAAAATTTAAAGAATCTATTTAATGATTTAGAATTTTTGTAATGCATGAACTATTGATGAATTTTCATTTTTATTCATGCAGAGCTTTGTTAAAATTTTGTTAGTTTCTAAGGTTTTTGTTTATATAATGTCAATCACTCCTGATTTAAAATTATTACTTGTTTGCAAATAATAATAAAGATTTTCAAACTAATTGTGTCATGAAATTTATCTTTGTGAAATTTTAATTTTTTTTTTGTAAATTATAATTACTGATCTTTCTTGTCCTTTACCAGAATTTTATTTAGATAATTTTAATCAATATTTTTTAAACAAAAATTCAGTCAGTTTACCTATAAATTAAAAAAATTGAAAAATTTATATTAATTTTTTTTATAAAATTATAATTTAAATTTATTTTCCCTAAAATCTTATGCTGATTTTAATCACCACTTGTTATTGCAATAAATATATTGAGTTTGCATTATTTTTTGTCCTTTTTAGTAATTTAAAACCTGGCGAAAAAGTAGAGCCTCCAGATGACAATGATAGTCAACATCATCCTGTGTTCACCAAGAGTCTACAGGGACTTTTAAGATCTAAAATGGAAGCTGGTTAGTTTTTTTCCCATTTCTTCGGGAATGCTTTTTAATATCCATTAATGTTGTATTTGTTCTCAGTTTAGTACAAGTCTTTTATAAGGTACTTGTATACAATAAATGTCAACAGTTGTGGTATAGTATATTCAGTTTTTCTCTATTATTAGATATTTAGCTTGAAGCTAAGGCATCTTTAGAATTCAATCCTAAAATTAGTTTCTTTAACCATAACACGAGTTCTGAATAAATTTTGATGTAAATGTTTTCCAAAAGCTTCAGTTAATAGAATTTAACTTTTCAGATTTTTAAAGAAAAAGTTAATAGTGCAATTTATTTCTTGTTGCAGGATATATTTTCTCTTGAGAGGGAAAAAAAAATATACACACATATTTATATGTTTTAGAGAATTGCAGCATCATTTGTACATGATAAATTTATCTTTTTTTTTTATTGAATCTAATAGGGTTTTTACAGTTTTATTATTAAAAACTGTGTGAAAAGGATAATATAATTTAGAACTACAGAACCTATGGATTAGACATCATTTGCATATACAGTATCTATGGTTTAAATACTATTTACAGGTTCAGTATACCAATGGCCAAGTATTGTTTTTTGTCTGGTCTTGACGATGTTTACTGCAGTTAGTGACCATCTGGAAAACTGTGTGTGCTATTGAGATTTTTTTTGAGCACTTGATTAATGAATTTGGTTAATTTTGCTGGATAGAAGCAAGTATATTATCTGCAGGTAAAATAATATTTGCAGGAATTTTACATTCTGTCCATCATTTCTTCTCTAGGAGCAATTTAAAAATTCTCTTGGCAAACAATTATTATACATCTTTTTTTTCCGAACTTCTCGTAATTCCTTTGTAAGGATTAAATAGTTAACAAAAATTTCTGAAGTGTTTAAATTGGGGAGTTTGGTATATTATGTGTTCTCCATGACAATACAAACAATATGCCAATATTGTCAGAACTTAATTGCATATACTTGGCATTATTTGATAATTTTAGAAAAATTATTTGTACAATTCTTTAACATTTAACACGATGGATTTTAAATGCAAAATATTTTAAATCAAATTTTAAAAATAAATCCATTTTTTTGTATGATGGTAATAATGAGTAAAAAAAAAAACCTGATTTATTATTAAATGAAAAACTTGCAATTATTGAAGTAAGAATAATTTATTATCTTTAATAAGAGTTGTGGTGGGGAAGCTGAATTTTAGACTTGACTTTTAAAGATTATTCAAAATTTATAGTCTTCTAAAATTTATTCCTACTGCTATGTAAAAAAATATTTGAATTCTTATGGGTCAGGTCACTTTTATCTATGAGAAAAGTCAGCATTTTGCTATAATACTACTCAGATTTTGCGTCAAGGTTGTTTAGAAATAATTAACTACATCATTTAAATTTTGTCATTTATTAAAATTTTAAACAGTTCAGCATTTTTAAGTGAAATCTTACATTTTATTAATTATCTATATATATGTAAAACATTTAAGTGGATGCACAATTAGACTGAATTTGTTAATTGCTGTTTGGTAACATTTTGACCTCTCATCATCAACAGGCAGTTTCATAAGATTTTAAATGAATGTTATACTTCCATCAATTTGAAACATTTACATGTATCTACAGGAGCATTGTTATGGGACTGTTCTTTTTGCCAGGCACATTACTGTGAAAAAAGTAAATTCGTGGCAAAAACATAAAAAGTTGTCATGATAAAAATTGTTTTGGAACATTTGTTGAATTCACCGGAAGTATAGAAAGACTTGCTGATTGATTAAATTGAAAGAAGAAACTCGGGGAAGCCTTCTGCTTTAGCTTTTGTTTCCATAAGAGCTAAAATTAAACCTTCTGGAACAGGGCCGCATTGTTGTAGAATTCATATTCAGATATACCGTATGGTTTCTGTTTGCCTCTATGGGAGCTTATATTAAATTTCCTTCAAGAACAGGGCCTTATTACTATAGGATTCATGGTCATATATACCACATGATTAAGGACAGTTCTGTGTTTGGTACCAGTGAAACAACTAAAAAATACATGGTGAGAAATGAAGGATGTTTCAGCACTGTAATTGAAAGATTGGATTCTATTGTGAGCAATCAATCCATTCATTGATTGTTAACTGCAAATACGTTGTATAATTGAAGAGAATCCTACAGATAACAGGATGGTTTTCATGGATACTAGAAATTTAGATATACAAGATTTAACAAATTTATTACAAAACAGAAATTGCAGCCGTATTTTTTGGAAATGGTGAACCACCTGCTAATCTAGACATCTGTATTTATCCTGATTTATGAAAGGTGTACTTTTTTCTTTACATTTATTTCCTTCATTGTTTTAGCATATTTTGGAATAAAAGGAATCTGATTATATCTGTTGCTAGACTAAATTGATTTTGTAGCTGGCAAATTAGTGAAGCAAGCTTGGATTGCAAAATGATTCAAGAGAACTGTGTATTAGCAGTTCCTGGTGATTATCGAGCATAAAGGTGCAGTGAATAGAGGTCCCTATTAGTATTGGATCTTTAAAATTGACTTTGGAACTCCATTGATTGCAAGGAAACTCATTCTCAAGGAATAAGACATTTTAAAAAAAATTCTGGATTTATTTATAATTGTAAATATTTTTACTGAGAATTATCATTTAGCTCTTTAATTAATATTTTATTTCTGGAAAATTTTTGAATCTGGGGGAAGTTAGTACCCAAAATTGGATAATAGGCATCCTTCTGCTGAAATATTGCATTATTTTACAATAATAATACATTGTATTAGTTTAAGTACAAAAGGAAAATCTTGAAGGAGAAAAAGGGCAAAATATATACTCTTTAGACAAGACATAGAAGGAATACTGAACTTACCTGCAATACTGACAGTACCTGCAAATATTCTTAATCATTGGAATAATGGCTGCAAATAATGTTTTAATCATTTGCATAATACCTCCAAGAATCATTTCTAGTAGGTATTATGCAAATGATGTTGCAGAATAAAAAATAAAATAATTTAAATTAATTGGAATTGCAGAATTTTAGGAGTTTAACATTAAAGTTGTGGATTTGTGAAATAATAATTATAAATACATGTTGCGTAAATTCCAATAAATTGCATTTAATAAAAGTATGAATAATTATATTTTATCTCTTTTTACAAAGAGCTATTCAAAATGATTTTCCTCCCTTATATTTTCTAGGTGAAGGAACCATCCCAATTGATACAGAATACAGATTCCAGAGTTGGGATGCTATCCTCCGGGGTGAAAAACTGCGGACAATGTCCTGCAGTGATAAAATTGCGCGTTGGAATGTCCTGGGACTTCAGGGAGCACTTCTCAGTCACATCATGAAACCTGTTTATTTGCAGTCTGTTACACTTGGTAAGGTTTGAATTTATTTTATTTTAAGATTTTTAATTTTTTGGATTGAGGCTATAGAGGGCAATTAAACATTTAAAGAATAATCTTGGTAAACAATGTAAAAAAGCAATAATTTTGTAATAAGATTTTTGCTTTATTATTTCGATGAAGAAATGTCTGCTATTTTAAAATTTATTCTTCTGTTAAAGCATTTATTCTTCTGTGTATGTAAATAAGGCTGTGAATTAAAGGATATTTTTTTGTAATTTAAAAAGATAAATTTTCCTATTTTATAATTAAAAAGCAATATGAAATACAATGTGATAAAATTTTCAAATGTAGAATATTTTTTATTAATCAGAAAAAGAAAAACCTAAAAAGCATTTTTTTTTTTTGACACAGAAAAGATAAATCAAACAAGTACTCAAATATGTATTGCTGTTTCAAATATTTCTTAAGTTAAATTACTGGTAACCAAGAAAATCATTTGATGCAAAAATCATTTGCAGTCTTTCAATATGCCTGCAGCATCAATAAATCTTTATCTTGAATATTAATTCTAGGATTCTGAAACTCTCAGTGCTCTTGCACCTCACCAGAATTTTTATTGTGAAAGTAAAACGATAAAGACTGAATTGCATGATAAACCAATGAAATTTTTATTAAATAGTTTTTCAAAATGTTATATAAATTATATATAGAAAAATGGTTTTACATTTAAGATTTTAATGTTGAACAACTGTTATTTTTCTCTCATATTTTCAAAACTATATTTGGTTTCAATGTAAAAGTTTTTTTATCGACTGAAGCTTAATCACTTCTGCTTAAAGTTAATGATCAAATTTTGTAGGAGCCGACAGAAAATAAGAAAACATTCATATTAAAATGAACAGGTTAGATGTAGGTTTGATAATAACAATACTATTTTTTATGATCATCAAAATTTGAAGCTTCTTGGTAAAACTATTAAAAGACCTAGTTTTGTAAAATATTCAATTGAGTGTGTATTTAATTCTAATTAATAAACCAAGATTTACAGTTAAAAAAAAGTTATTAGCTTTTGCGTTTAAAACATTATTAGTAAAACTGGCTTTAAAACTCTATATGAAAAATAATTAACTCTTTGTAAATGAAAGTACATTAAGATCCTCAGTGAAGCCTAAATTTTCCTAAATGACTGCATCTAAGTGGATACTATTACTTTCAAAAACTAAGAAATTTATATACCTGTCCCATTAATACAAAGATTTGTTGTATAATCAAGTATATAAAATTTGTCTTCATTTTTAAAATTAAATTTGTTTTTAAAAAGAGCAGCTCAAAATTTTGCATTTTATGTAAAATGTAAAACTTTTTGATATTGTACATTGGAAGTCTGCAGCATTATGCAAAAAATACTGCCCATAAATACACAATGGTTTGATGATGCTTGTCCATCTAGTAACATTTATCGGTACAGCTGCACATTTTTTTAAAATTAAAAATCTTTTAGAACTGGAAAAATCCAAGCACATTCTTAGATTTCACAGTATAGTTAAAATAGGCTTTGATTCCTAGAAATCCAATTTTTTCCACATAAAGGTCAAATCTGATGCATCTTTCTATCCAAATGTAATTTCCCTAATAATAGTTAAAGGGATCACCTTTGTTAGTTTTAAGGTACTTTAAAAATATTTTTAGAATTTTTATGCCAATTTTTTTAAAAAAATATCTACGAGTTATAAATTTTCTTAGTGAATAATGCAAATAAATCTTCATGTGTTCTGATGGAAAACATATTTCAAATATTGTATTATTTAGCTTTTGACAACATCCATTGTGATTATTAAACTTTTAATGACCTAAAGTTTTGGAAAAGAATTTTATCACAGAATCGTTTGTAACAGAAAATATTGAAATAGAAAAGTAAAATTTTTCTGATATTAACATATCACAAAGGAACATGAGATTTCTCATTTTTAGCTGTTTCAACATGGTGCCTCGATTATGAAATATCTATTTTTTATGTTTTTCAGTTATATCTTGATGTATAACCAACCAAAGGCAATTATTTTACACATTAAGGACCACAAAGTAATCGGTGAGATATATGCCTGAGCATGGTTTGGACAAACTTATACGACTTATACACTCAAAAATTATCTTAATTGTATTATTTATGAAGCAATTACACAGGTCACATAATACAAGAAAACATGTGAGCAGTCCACAACAGATGGGACTTGAAATACAAGAAAAATTGTGAAAACAAGATACTGCTGCAAATCATACTGAGAACTATTGCACAAGGAAATATGCTTTAACAAATATCCCTAAAGAATTATTCAAGTCTGTGAAATTAGTTAATATTTGTTATTAACTAATTAACTAGTTGTGAATATTAGTTAAAATATAAAAAAAGTTGTATAGTAAATACATGTATACAATATATAATAATATTTAAACATACTTGATGTAAATATAATACCAAATGCAGATTGAAAATGGGCATATATGTATCCTGTTGTCTGCCAAATATGCCTCTAGAGCATTCAGAAATTTGTAGGCTTTGGGTTTGCATTGGGCTAGCAGAGTGCTCTAGACAATGTGCTAACTTTTAATAATTTCTTTGATATTTCTAAACTTTGTTACTGAAATGATAAAATGGTATTTATAAAACAGATTTTATATAAAACAAGAATAGATTTGGTATATTCTTAGCCTTCCATATATTGGAGGCTAAGAATATATTTATGCAATTTAATATATTTTTGCTGATTCAATTGTGTGTGTTCTTATTTCAGGTAATTTATACCATCACGGGCATCTGTCTCGAGCGGTTTGTTGTAGGCTTGTGGGAGAACCTGACTTAAATGAGCTCCTTCCAGAAGGGTACCGCCTGAATCATCCGGACCTGGGCCGAGTGATCGTGTGCACGCCTTCGCGTGAGACCGAGAAAACCAAGCCCCACAGCATCAATTGGTGCCACGAGGATGAACGACCGGAGTTGACAAGCGGTGTTAATGGTACCTCTGACGAAAGGTAACAGTTTGGCTCATTTTTTTAAAGTAATAAAAATGTATGGTCTTTGAAATTTTAATGCAAATAATGAGAATGAGTTAGCACTTGTCTTCATTCTTGTCATATTTTCCTTTTTAAAATCCAAGCATTTAATATTAAGTGAGCTAAGAAATAAATTTCTAATATTCCTCAAATTCCTCCTCTCTCCCACCTTCAGGTTGCATTTAAAAACCTATGATTCAGATGAATTATTTTTAATATTTGCTTATAATTTCTATATGTGAAATTTGACAACAGCCTTTGTTTGTGCTAATAAATTAATATCAATCTTCATAAAATATATTACATTTTTTGCAATATCTCATATACTTGGTGTTTGTTGTCTGAGATGAAAAAAATTTAGTATGATAAATATAACATTAAAAATTACATATTATCTGTAAACTGTTTTTTTTTCTGTAAAAAGGCAGATTTTAGCATTTTAGAAACTGAAATTTATCATTCTTGAAATCAGTATTTTTATATAATAATTCTGCATTACTTTAAAATATCTTAAGCTCTGTTTGTATAATTTTATGCTCTGTTTATTTTTATTGTATTTATTGTATACAATAAAGCATAAAAACACTTTATTGTTTGTTTTGCCACAACATTTTATTTTATAAAGTCCACCCCCCCCCCCAACTGTGCTTTGTCTTATATGTATTCATTTTCATATGAGACAAGTTATTTGGAATGTGGTTTTGTAACAAGGATTTAGCATCACATTAGTTATAACTATTACATATGACATCAGCTGTTTATAGTTATCAAATGCAAATGTCATTTAAGAAAGTAAATGCTTTTAAAATTGTGATTGCCAGCATGTATTTAAAAAATTGACCTTTAATGTAAAAAACCTTTTTATGAAATTATACTGAAAGTTCTCTTACTTCTTACAATTTTTAATAATTTTTATTTGTGTTAAAAGATCACAAAAGCTAATCTTTTATAACTTATTAATACAACTCATTATTAAAAAAACTTTTTTTATAGGTAAATATATAATTTAAACATTGCTTAAAGGCAAATAAAACGATTAGAAGTATTTGTAATGCATTTATTTAATGGGAATGGCTATACAAGCACTGTATACTTATTTATGGAGTTGTAGCTTATAACAAATAATAAAATGTAACTATGCAATTGTCAAGAATTCTACATTGAAACTTCCTTATTTAATAATATTTCTGGATAAAATTTTGTGAAAATCTATTAGATAGTTTAAGTTTTAATTGCATAAGAACTTTTAAAATTTCACTTCTGCTTATTTTGATTGGCTTTCTTCACAATCTTGACTTGGGAAAGGTTTAATGACTTTAATGGATTTAATTGACAATGAGTAAATTTTTCAGCTTGTTGTGGGTTTTAATTATAAATTATTAGTTTGTTTTTTATTGAAGTATTTATATTCAGTTCGGTTTTGTTATTTTCTTGTATAAAAAGTATCAAAATACTACATAGAGTTTGAAAATTTTAAAGAGACCCATCCAGTGAGTTTATTTTTTTAAAAATATCTTATGAAATATTCATTTTTCTCAGGGCTGGAGGACAGTTGCAATCCCGTTTGTGCAAAGCAGTTCTCTTTCAAAGTTTCAAGGAGATTGCTACAAAATTTGGAGTTGAACATCTCTCTAATCTTACCTACGGCGAAGCGAAAAGAGCAGCCAAAGACTTCCAAGCAGCGAAAGAGGTACTCTTCAATAGATTCCAGCAGCTGGGCCGTGGCACCTGGATCCGCAAGCCAGAGGAAGAGGAGGAATTTATGTAATCTCTGCTACTTATCAGCATTTAATTTCACATTATCTGAGAGAAAAATCATTAGTCTTGAAATCAATATAGGTTGCAATGCAGATCTAAACTCTTAATGAAGTTTTATAGTAAGCAATTTGAAGCAGGTGACCATTTTTATATTTGGAGGATTTCTTTACTACTATTATTCTAATTTGAAAGCTTGAGTAGAGTATGTTTTGTGCCATATTCTTTAGTATTCTCTGTGATTTGAGTTTTTAATTGTTTACTGTTTTTTAGATAAATGTGTATCCTAGCATAACGTTTTATGTTCCTAAGAGATAAGAATTTTAGAAATTGTTGCCAAAAAATCTTAAGGTAAAAAGGTATAAAAAGTCGCTGTTTCCAAGTTTGAGGTTTTAAATCTTATAGCTGGATAGGTTAAAATTTTACTGCACTTCATCTAATAAATCGAATAAAAAGTCATTCTAATTTAACCTATCGAGATACCTTCTACTCTAGTTAAACATTTACGACACAAATCTTAATCTAATATACGCAGTTTTAAACTCTTTACTTTGCTAGATAGTTTGTAGATTTCTCTCATGTTATTGACTTTCTTAGGTACAGTTATTCTGTCAGTACTATCTATATTCATTCTGTCTCTATACATTGTCTAACTGAAGAGGAAGTGATCGAAAAGGATGGTTTCTTTAGTTTTCATCTCTTTAAAAATATTTCTTCTTTAAAGGGTTTAAATAAACTTCAAATGATGATTCACGATTTTTATTTGGAACATATCTGCAGATGATTTAAAATAAGTGTAACAGAATAAATCTGCCCATTTTAATTTTCTCTGGTGTGGTGAGATTTCAGCTGTTGTGGAACAGTGGCGAGCAGGCCAGGAAGTATCTGTACAACACCAAATGCTCTTTTTAACTCCTGAATTTCAGTCCAGATGCATGCAGTATTTATATGCATTAAAACTGTGATAAGATAAAAAAGAAAAATAAGTGGAAATAACAAATCGGCATTTTAGCTAATGTTCAATATGGAGATGCCAAAGTTTCCTAATTAATCGAATCAGGAAGTTCTCAAATTCTTGTACATCCATGTTGAAAGCTGAAATGATACTTGTGTGTAGTGTGCAAACTTGTCAAAGTGGTGTTAAATGTTGTTTTTGTGTATTTACTTAACTGTCCTTTCAGTAATTTAGAACTGCTTATAAGAAAGTGTAAATAGTCAAAATGTATCTGTTGTATTGTCATGTGTTGTCTCAAAACCTGTCAGAAATCGGTGCAGTGTTCTCATTTTAATCGAATGGGAGACACCCTTTGAAGAGGTCCATGCGAGATTTCTCCCATAAATGATACATAATGGACTAGAATTAAAATGGAATTCAATCGCAGTAGTCTAGTGTCCCACTCTTTGCTGGATTTCCAGGGAAATTCACTGTTAAATGTTTTAGATCAACATTTAACTGTGATAAAATAAGTATTTCCATATATATATATTTGATAGAACTACCTTTTAAACCGTTAAGTTTTTTCTGTTTTGAACAAACTTTATGCCATTGAGATCTTATTTTGGGCATTGTGATTTTCTTTTGTTTTTTTTCTTGGCCAAGTTTTTTAAGCTGTTTTTGTTACATTATTTTTAACTGGAGTTTTGTATTCTTGCATTTTTACTTCAGTTGGTATCCTATGTGAAAAATTGACATTTTTTTTATGTGATAGCATTTACTGCATTTTCTTCAGAGTATGTTATATGTATTTTTGAGTGTTCTCTTGTGAAAAGCAGCTAGTATTTGTTGTAAATATGGGTTTCATACGTACTTATTATTTTTATTGAATCATTTTATTTTTCAGCATCATAACATTGATTGTTAAAAAAATAGTCTTGAGGTTGTACATTTTTTTAACGTATCATTAATGGATAATTGTATAGTAGTCTGCTGCATAGTTCAAATACATTTTTATTTAATTCCATTGACCAATCATTCTAATTATTATACATTTTTGAGAACATAATATAGATAAAAAAATTTAGATTTCTGCATTTTTTTTTGTTGAATTTATTTTCAATTATTTCAATTTTAACGCACATTTTTTAGCTATATACTTCAATATAATTTTTGAGCTATTGCTTTAATTTTTATATTAGTCTTCCAAGAATATTTCTTTTTTTTAAAAATCTCTTATGTGTTAGAAATTACATATCTGAAATGTTTTAATGATTATGCTTATAATGACATTAAAAAAAGCACTTAGAATTTCTTTGAATCTCTGAATGAAAATGGCTGCTTAATTCAGCGCAAAAATTTCTCTCAATCTTTAATAATTACTTTTTTTGAATTTGTCTTTCACTATAATGAAAAATGTTGATTAATTAAATTTTATTTTCTCATTCCTTGAATTGGGACTTTGTTTCTTATTTTTCCCTCCTCTAGATTTAGTTTGAAGAATTTGAAGAGCACTCAAAATTACTAATTCTACATTATAGCAATTGAAATATAATGAAAATTCTAGTTAAAAATGGTATAGAATTTTGAAATTAAAATTTTCGAACTATTCCTGTTAGTAAATTTACAGGATTTTCATAGTTTCAGGAATACTGTTGTAGATAATGCATTTGCCTAACAAAGTTGCATAATAGTTTATTGTAGCAAATTTTGTAGTTTTTTTAAAAATAAAATATGTACTGAAAGTATTCTTATGTCTGCTTTATTTCTTTCCATTGTGGACTCGTAAATAACCAAAACCCGAATTTCATTTTTGTTGTGGACAAGTGTTTCTTTTATGAGATTTTCTATCTCAAGTTCCTAGCTTTTATTACTACCTGATTTGTATGTAGTGATGGCTCATTTTGATACACATTTTTCTACTTCTTCCGACTGTTGAAATAGTTATTTTTCATCCCAAAAGTTATTTAAGTGTTTTTTCTTGGTATCTCAAGATGCTAGTACAACATCAAAAACAATTACTCTGACAAATTATTTAATTTGGAATTTCATTTTTCTGTGATGTTTATAACAAATCTACTGTATTCGCAAATCACATTACAAGGGTAAGGCACAAGGTTGAAAATTTAGTAGGAACGAAATTTAGCATAATAATAGTATACATTTAGAATGTTATACACAAAAGTATTAAAGTGCAATGGCCAGTTAATTTTGAGAATGGTCCTCAAACTTTCTGCATGGTTTTTATACTAATATTGTGTTATTTCCAAGCCACAAATAGTATAGTGGTTAGGATGGTGCCGTAGCATTTAGGACACCGAAGTTCAATCCTGGGCTAGCATTTTTTGCTTTTTTTCCTAATTTATTTGAAATGAATTTTACAATTTACAAATTGTTTTCATTAATTTGTTTTTCATTTTTTATGCCAAAAAGTTTTTATTTAATTTGTGGAAGAAAAACTAAGATGAATGTATTTCTTTTAATTATTCAGAATTATTTAAATTAACAATTTAAAGGTTGTTTCAATTAATGATATTAATTTTATAAGGAAAAATAAGTTTTTTCTCTTAATCCATTAATGTTAATTTTTTTTAAAAAAAATAAGATATGAATTCATTTAAAAAAATTATTTAAATAAAAATGCAGGTAGTTCTAATTAATATTTAACTGTTTTATCAATCAAAAATGAAGGTTTTAAGAATAAATCTTCCTCAAAAGTAATTATTAATTCACTTAATACTTGAACTCTAATTTTTATTTTTAAGTGAGAAAAATAGTATATAACTTGAATGATACATATTAAATTATTGACATCATAAAAATATTTCAATAATTTTTTATTACATATAAGATACCGAGGTTTGATTATTATAAAATCATTTCAAATATAATAGATATATTTTAACATTGCAAAATTTATAAATAACGACTATCCACAAGGGAAACACTAAAGAAATTTATTAAAAATTACAAATTTCTTTTACCTTAAAAAAAAGATTTGTTTTCCTTCAGAAAATCGGGTAACGCTCAAAACACATCTAACTACTAAAAACCAACTAATAACAAACACTAAAAATAGTGAACCTTCTGCCTATGCATTCCATATCTTAACACTTGTTTTCTTTTTTCAATTATTAACATTTAGAATGTTTGCTGATACAATTTTATTTCTGTTGCTTTCTTTATTCCCGAGGGTGAAAAATGCTTAAAAAGTGCTTCAATTTGAAAACCGTTTTTACCACTTTAAAAATGCTTAATTTTCTTGTGAAGTGCAGAAAGCTTTTTATTTCTCACAAGTTGAATATAATATTTTCAAATCATAGTCATAAAGGCTTGTTTACCAGATTTATCAAAAAAGAAAACCAACAAAAGGGAAAAATTCTTGGAAGTATTCCAGAGGATCTAGAACATATTTAGTTAATGCTTGATGATTTTTTTTCCTTTTCTTCCCCACCCTCCTTTCCTGTTCCGATTTTTTCGTCAGCCTTTTTCAAGTGTGCATTACCTTTTATTGAAATGTTGATCTAATTATCTGGAAGGGGCTGTGCAAAATGCGTACTATGCTGGGGTCTCCGAGAAGACGCTCTCTTCTCTAAAACTAATCGTTCTCGGAGGCCCCGACTATGCCATACTTTGCTTGAGCGGCCTACTACAGGTATTCACCTATACTATATCGAATTGGCACTAATTTCGGTACGAAATTATGTTAGTCTATCACTTAAATTTTAGTATGATGAAATCGTAACTTGGGGCCTTTAACACAGTTTTATTTTCTTTACTATCTAATAAGATGACACCTATTTTGGGAATATTTTCTTATTTTAATTCAAATGGAAATCCATCGGATACTTAACTTATCTATGTATTCGAAATCATTTTAATATTCAATTATAACCATTATGAATGGTTTATTTTTTGTTTACAACTATCAAAATTCGATAAATTGATGCACGTACGTCATACGGGCAAAACTGTTGAAGTGGTTAATGTTCATTGACCGTGATCTCTTTCGCGGTATTTTATGAATGCCCCCACCCATTTGAACATTTTTATTTATTGGATTAATCAGGCTAAATTTGTTTTGTCTTAAAAATAAAAAAAAAGGAATTGCTATATTTATTATTTAAATAATTGTAAAGAAATTTTTTTAAGAAAGTTTTTTTAAAAGAATTTTTTCAGGTTTTAATCATTATAAAAAGATTATTATAAAATCATTGTATAATGGGTTTTTTTCTAGTTACAACTTATCGAAATTTTTTTCCAATAAAATCTTTGTTCATGTATAAAATCATGCCCTGAGTAACGCCCAGCATTAAACCATTGAAGTAAGGAGCATGAAATTATAGTAGTTTTTGGGGGTATAGAAGGACATTTAAGAACGGATTCTCAGACTTTTAATTCGAAGTTTAATTTTTTAAAAATTAATGTATTTTCAGTATAACATCAAAGCATATTATTGCATAAAAATGATTTCGACGCCGTTTTAAAAGTTAAAAATGTAGAATTAACTTTCCAATAAAAAACACTTTTTTTTGGTTGAATGTAATTAAAAAAAAAGTAATTGCTGAGAAATTAGTTTTGGACACAGTTTATAACAGATTTTTATTATGATGATACTGCTGTCAAAATGATACTGCTTTTTTGAATCGATGAATCACATGCTGTTAAAGTTGTACTGAAAGAAGGGGGGGGGAGGATTTCTTCCTTTTTTTTCTTTTATTTAAACTTTTAAAAAAAATTTAAAGCCAGTTTGCTGAATAAAATTTTTCACTTCATTTTTGTTAAATTTTGAAGAAATGTGAAAAATTGTCTCGCCTTGGCTTCAAGAACGACGTTTTTCAAAAAAATTCTCCAATTGGCATTTTGACTTTCTCCAATACAAAATTTAGAGAAAATATTGGAAACCTCAAACAATCCGAACTCGAGAACAAGTCTCCCCCTCTAACGAATCTCCTCGTTTTATAACATCTTTGAATTCAAAAACACATTTTCGGAAAATGTCTTATCTGTGATAAAGATAAGACAAAAACACTGAGCTGGATGGATGAAATCTGGTATACGGTCTTCACACAAAACTTGTAGATTTCGATCAAGTTTGCATCAACATCCGTTTAGAGGAAATTTGTTCGTCTGTCTGACTGTTAGAATATAATTTAGCATAACTACAAAACGAAGAAAGCCAGATATTTAAAATTTAGTATCTATTGTATAAGCACATGTCAAATTTTCAGTCAAATCCAACAAGAGGTTGGTTCACTGCATGTTCGTCTGTACTTTTAGAAATATGTAAGTAAAAAAAAAAAAAGTTGCAAATTCGGTTTGTAATTTTGCGACTATAAGTGTAATTTTGAGTCAAATTTTTGTTCACCAATTCGGAAGAATGCGACTAAAACCCAAATTCGCTTTTCGGATGCATTCAAATGCATGCCGGGGATTAATTCCAAAACACTTGCCAACGACCACACAATAGAATCACTAAAAGTATTTAATTCGCGCCTGGTGTTAATATTCTTTAACGTATGCCAATACCACACGAGGCATTTCTCTGCAATATGAGCTTAATTTAGTTATGCTAGGTCTATTTTGGGACGGACGTCGTCATTTTGAACCTCGGTCAGATGATGAGGACGACACTTGATCTGGCGCCTCCCTTTCCACACCACACTAAATGCAATAGCAATGCAATTTAACTTGCAATAGATCCCTTTATATGGTGGTTCTTCGGTGGGATCGGGTCTCGAATCCGAAAACGTACGGTACACGAACCGATACCTTACCACCAAGCCACTGCGGCGAGA
This sequence comes from Argiope argentata, assembly GCA_026289955.1. Lineage (NCBI taxonomy): Eukaryota > Metazoa > Arthropoda > Arachnida > Araneae > Araneidae > Argiope > Argiope argentata. The sequence continues at coordinate 6,777,389 of JAOUZG010041477.1, forward strand.
AAGTTTTGGGGAGACCCTCTGGCTGATTAATATAAGTTTTACTTCTAGTTACAGAATTGATTTTTTTTCATTGTTTTCGTTATTTATGAAAACTAGGATTTGACAAAGCATTTTCCTTTCTTTTATATATATTGTTCTTTCTGCAATTTTCTTAAAAAATTTTTTGGTTATAGATTAAAAAGCAGATTTTCATTAAATTTTAGTGACGTTAAACATTATAAAAAGAGTTGCACTCCACTTTAACAATAAGAAGCAATGAGACAATTCCTTTTTAATCTGATCATTTGTGAAGGTTACTATTATTTTCTATTAAAAATTATTTTAAAAACTTATTTAGAACATTGCATTGTCCTGTAACCATTTTCATGGCATTTAGCCAATTATATTATGATAGCCATAGAAATACTTTAGTTTTTACCTTTATAAAGTTGCAAATACAATTCCTTATAGAATGAATACTACTTAAAAGGATTAGGCACTTAATACTCTTTCTACCTCAGCCATGTTGGATTTTAATTGCTTTTGCTTACATAAAAGTCAAATACAGAATTTGTGGTCAAGCTGAGCTTGTACAACTTAATCAGCATTTTCAGAAATGATGTATCTATAAGCTAATTTCTATGCTTTTATCAAATCTAAAAAGGTATAATTTTACTGTAGAAGATGTTATACAGATGCTGAAATAAATATTAAAACTAAAAATAAATAAGAATTAAAAATTAATTTTTAAGAATTTTTCAAAATAAAAACTTTGCTTTATAAAAAAAAAAAACAATGATTAGAAAATACTCAGTTTATGCATGCATAGATTGTGATTGTTTCAAACCGGTTTAAACTGGTTAATGATTTAAATTAATTAAGAAATAATGACTTAAAACTGATAATGTTCTCACATGATAACTTGAAATTTGCGATTAAAGATTTCATTTTTTAATAATTTTTATGACCTTTTTTTTTTTTTTTTAAAAAAAAACCTTTAAATCTGAAAAGTTTGAAATTTATGCTCTTTTTTTTATTTCTAGAGCAAATTCATCATTCATATCTGTACTGTGTTTATTAGAGAAATAGAAAATTTGTTTGATTGTCGTTAATTTTAAATACTATTCAGACTACATTATTATACACGTTGAATTCATTGAATGGTTTGTTTGTCATTTGTGAAATTGGGATTCAGAGAATTTTTTTTTATACGATGAAATGCACAAAATCCGCATTTCGTATGAATTGAATATATTAAAGAAATCAATCCTGATTTCTCTGAAAGGGTTAATGAAGTCCCACAACGGCGATTAGTTCCGTACTGTTCGCTTTGAAGGAAAATGATAAGACTAATTAATGTTTGAGAAAGAGGCACTTAATAATCATACCAAAAACATGCAAAAAAATATCCCTACTTAGGTCAACAAAGAAAAAAAGTATTTTAGTTACTTTCTATTAAATAATTACAATTAGTATAACTGATTTATCAAAACGTAATTGATTTTCGCTAGAATTAAACTCGCATTCTCCATTTTCACGTGAAAAATACCGAAACCTTTGCATTTTACCGATTGAGCAACTGCCTATTGATTTCAGTTTTCATTACAATCTTCTAAAACTCTTTAAAGTATTAGAAATTAATTTAATTTAATGAATGAAATAATACTTGAAGAAACTGCATTAACATCCAATGTCATCCTCTACTAGTTTAAAAAATGTATTTGCCCTTGTGCGAACTAATAAAAAGTATTTTACTAACGATTGAAAATTTGAACAAGATATATATAGGAAGAGTGTGAACTAATAGTAGGATCTGAAAGAGAAACAAAATTTCAAAATTCACAAAAGTCATAATTGATATTAGACTTTGTATCTAAAGTAATGCAGGGGAACGGAATATATCAAGTCCGAAAAAGTCACATTTAATGTCCGAAAATAAACCGATTTCGAACTTTTATAGTTCAAGGACAATAATTTAAAGCTGAATTTTCATGCGCATTAAAACTTTTCCCATCATATTCGTTCTTTAGAGAATTCCATGTTATTTTGGAAATATTTTCACATTTGTCATACACACACATGCTTTATGTTCACATGAAATAGCAAAAAAATATACATTTGGCCGAACAAAAATGTCATACCTTATCTGATAAGAATGATCTCTATGAAGATGATAATTGAAAAGTCTACTGAAATTGATACCCAAGTGCATAAATTGGGAAAAATGAATAAATAAAAAAAATAAATTTCCATTATAATTTTTTATTACATAATAACTAAGTGAATTGTATCATGATAACAAAACTATTTTGTGTTTCATTTCACCAGAGTTCTTAAATGTGTGATTTAAAATTGAAGAGTTTGAGAGGTAACATATCCTCCCTTCTTAATATTTAAATTTTGTCTTACTAAATTCTAGATAATAAAGAAAGAGAAGGTTTTATTTCTATGTAAATATCAAAATTCTTTTAATACGCTCTTATTTCGAATATTGTTTAATTGCTGCATTCTTTATTTGCTTTTTCCATTCCTTAAAATCGTATTGCGTTATAGCTAAAAAATGAGTGCTATTTTTGCATTTCCTTGTATCTTGAATATGAGTACAGAAAAAACACAATGAACTTTTTTCCAGATGGCAGACTTTCCTTAGTCCGAAAAACACGTTTTTGGATTTTATTGTCTATATGTAAACATGATAGCTGAAAAACGCATTGAGATGGATTGCAGAAATTTAGTATGTGACCTTTATAGCAAATTTGTATAAATTTCTTTCAAATGTAGAGAGGAATCTATTCAGAGAAAGTGTATCCCAGTGCAAACGAACACGGTAACTTCAAAATGAAAGAGCCAGAAGGATATAATTTGGTACTAAGATCTAGCATCTAATGCTAGCACCTTATCTAATTTTATAAGGATTGACTGCTTATCGGTCTATACTTTCGTAGCATGCAATTGCGATGTCTTAAAGACATGATAACTTAAATTTGACAGGGTGGAGGGTTGGCCTGGTGGTAAAGTCTTGGCTTTGGAACCGGGGGGGGGGGGGGTTCAAGTTTGAGACCCGATTCCATCTAAGAATTGTTGTGTATTTAGGTCTGGTGCTCGTTAAATCCGTCGGTACCAAACGTCCTCCCGCTTGTGGATCGTGGAAGTTTGGACCGAGAGTTTGACAGTTCAGGTGTTATCCTTGTCATCTGACCGCGGTTCAAAGTTATGAGATTCGTCCCCAAATAGCCCTAGTATTGCTTTACAACGGGACATTAATTTACTAAAGTAAGCTAAACATCCAGCAAAAGTAGAGCGGAAACTATTCAGAAAAAGTTTGTTCTAGTGTAAACGAACCAATTAACTACAAAAGAAAGAGCAATTTGGTAAAAAGATCTAGCATCTAATGCTAGCTCCTTTTATATTTCGTAAGGATTGACTGCTCATAGGTCTGTATCATATGCAAGAAATTGCGATAATTTAAATCTATCATGCCATCTCATTGAAAAACTGTTTTTCTGTGGAAATTTTGATTCCATTGGTCGAAGAAACGGCATCCTAAATGTATTTTTTATTATAAAACATGTAATGCTCATTTTTGGAATTCTGAAAATAAAAATTGGCCGCTCGTAGCATTCTCGGTCTTGCCCAATCTCCCCAATTTTATGGAGAGAAGAATGATAACTGCATTAGGATAAAGTATTCGAGAAAATTTCGGGTGACCATTCTCATTCATCGTCACATAAAAGTTAAAAAACAGATTTTTTTGGCTTAAAATAAGAATAATTTATGATTTCCTGTAAGTGGAATGTTGACTTGTGCTTTAATATCCCGAGTTTTCTTCTTTGAGAAATTAGGTCTCCCAAACATTAGAATTTATTTTTATTTTTGAGTATGTATGCGTGTGTTCTACTTCATATTTGTGCATACCATCATATATACCATATGACAAGGATATTGTTCATATGGCCTAGCATATTGTTCTTAATGGCCTAGTTATCATTTAAATTACGCATGTCGTCATCATTTGATGAAATAAACAAACCCAAAGATGTATTTTAATAGTTGAAGTGTCTGTTCTTAAAGGCTCTTAATTTTTGTTGTTATCTATATCTTCGCTTATCGTTTTTTGCTTACAAATGACATAATAATTTTGCAATACGTTACTATAAGCAAAAAGAAAATGGAATTGATATAAGCTTTGAATCTAAATAACCTTTTACTATCGATTTATTGCGATTCTCCGATAAGATAGTATGCAAAATTCTCGGCCACGACAAATCCTGTCGATACCGACACGTTCAGTGGCGGCGGGGTGGTCGGATGCACAGAAGTATGTAAAAATCAGTGTAATGATTAAGAATTGAATGCACAAATAAACGACTATCAAGACTATATTCTTGATATAGTCCGATATATATATTCTCAATATTGTCCGATTTTGAGAATATATATATATATATATATATATATATATATATATATATATATATATTAAATTGTTAAAATCCAAGCTTTCTAATGACATAAAATACATCATAAGCGATTACTTCGACCCCTTTCTCCTCTCCCCAAAGGCATACAAAAAATGTGAATGATCGGAATGCTGTAATAACATGAACAAAACCCACTGTCAACTCTTACGGCTTATCATCAGTGACCATATAGCATTTCCCGTAGAAGACACATCCCGTTATCACCTCCTGAAAGGGGAGGGAACTATCCAACCTCATAACAAACATTTCTATACTCACTGGGCTGCGGGAACCAACTACCGTATGGAAATATCCCATCCCCTAATTTAAGGTGTATATATATATACACACACTGAAGTGACAAAAGTCATGGGATAGCAATACGCAAATATACAAATGGCAGTAGTATCGCAGCGAAAAAGTATAAATGCGCAGTTCGTTTTCCAGAGCTTTCATTTGTGTTCAAGTTATTCATGTGAACAGGTTTTTCGTGATTTATGGCGGCACGACGAGAATTAACAGACTTTGAACGTGGAATGTTAGTTGGAGCTAGACGCATGGGTCATTCCATTGCGGATATCGTTAGGGAATTCAACATTCCGAGATCCACAGTATCAAGAGTGTGCAGAGAGTATGAAATTTCAGGCATCCCATCCCATCATGGACAGCGCAGTGGGCGACCACCCGTACTTAACCACCGAGACCGCCGACGTCTGTGTAGAATGATCAATGTTAATAGACACGCAACACTTCGTCAAATAACTGCAGGAATCAATGTGGGACGTACGAGGGACGTGTCCGATAGGATTGTGCGGTGAAATTTGTCTTCCTTGGGCTATGACAGCAGAAGACCGACTCGAGTGCCTTTACTGACAGCACGACATCGTTTGCAGCGACTCTCCTGAGCTCGTGAGCATATCGACTGGTCCCTAGACCAGTGGAAACCGGTGGCGTGGTCAGATGAGTCACGATTTCAGTTGTTACGAGCTGATGGCAGAGTTCGAGTGTGGCGCAGACCCCACGAAGCCATGGACCCAAACTGTCAGCAAGGCACTGTTCAAGCTGGTGGTGGCTGCATAATGATGCGGTCTGTTTTTACATGGCATGGACTCGGTCCTCTGGTGCAACTGAACCGATCATTGACTGGAAATGGTAATGTTCAGCTGCTAGCAGATCACTTGCAGCCAATCATGGACTTCACGTACCCACACAACGATGGGATTTTTATGGATGACAATGCGCCATGTCACCGGGCCAGAACTGTTCGCGATTGGTTTGAAGAACATTCTGGACAATTCCAGCGCATGATCTGGCCGCCTAGATCGCCCGATATGAATCCCATCGAGCATTTATGGGACATCATCGAAAGGTCTGTTCGTGCCCAAACTCCTGCACCATCCACACTTCCACAATTATGGACGTCTATACAGACAGCATGGCTCAATATTCCTGCAGAGGACTTCCACCGACTTGTGGACTTCATGACACGTCGAGTTGTTGCACTTCGCCGGGCAAAAGGAGGACGGACACGATATTAATAGTCATCCCATGACTTTTGTCACTTCAGTGTATATATATATATATATATATATATATATATATATATATATATATAT
>JAOUZG010041477.1:6797812-6822492 GCA_026289955.1 Argiope argentata
TATTATTATAATAACCTATATCTGGTGTTTTAAGTTGAGTACTCTATTAACATAGGACATAGAATATTTCTACGAAATTGTCTGACATTCTGAATGCCGGCCAACATTTTATATATATCGTACGAATTTTGTTGGGCATTTTTGATAATAAGGTATAGATTTGGAAGACGAGATCCTCTATTTTCATAAGTAAGTCATAATGACTACTCCTTTGTTGAAGGTGAAATCTATTTTCGCGCTCGATTAATCTTTCCGTTTGACGACTGTTTCTTGGTTTCTTTTACATTTTTTTCGCTATTAGATCTTGGATTTGAATAGATCTTTTGAAGATACGGCGAATGACTATTCTTAAGCACTTGCGAACGTTCATTAATTGACGAAGGCGGAAGAGTTCATATGCTTGACTTGTTTACATATAACTATTTCACATAGCATTACTATAAAATACAACTATTTTCACATAAGATTGCATAACTGTTATTCATAACATTCGATAAAAAGCGATTTCGGCTCCCTCCATACACATATATAGTAAGTGATAAATAGATATATATGAAATTGAACTGAAAAGACAATTTATTGATTTAAATGATGATGTAAAAGTAATTTTTATACTGTGATTTGTTGCGGCTTACCGAAATTAGATGTTTATTCGAGCTTTGTTGCCTCGGTATTTTATCTATATATCGGTTAAAAGTGCGATTATATTCAACATCAGTAGTATGTACATACGTCATGATGCACTTTAAATCTGAAGTCAGGGATCTAATAACCATTAGTTAGCGAGCAGCGAAAGCTTGAAGAAGAGATTGCTACTTCAGGTGTACTCTCTCTTTATCATAGGGGGCTCAAAATTATGAAAACCGACCCAATGTAGCTTTAGTGCTGCTTCCAAAAGAGACGTTATTGTAATGAAACTAAATTAAAAATCTCTTGTGAAATCAAGACTCATTGTTTATGTTTGCTTTTCATTTATTGGACAGTAGCCAATACAGCCGATATGTATAACCAGTAAATTCAATGTTAATTAAAAGGAAATATCAATTAGATAAACTTCTTTTTGAAATGACTCTTTTCATAATTTCTGATTCAGCTGCATGCTTTAGATGAAATCAAATCAAATTACATGTAAAATTTCAAGGAGAATCAAATTACTGTTAAATATGGGTTATTTACAATAATAAATAAACATGCTTTATAAAATAAGTATGCTTGTAATAATAAACGTATGGTTTACTATACACTGAAGTGACAAAAGTCATGGGCTTGCAATATGCAAATATACAGATAGCAGTAGTATCGCAGTGAAAATGTATAAATGCGCAGTTCGTTATCCAGAGCGTTCATTTGTGTTCAAGTTATTCATGTGAACAGGTTTTTCGTGATTTATGGCGGCACGACGAGAATTAACAGATTTTGAACGTGGAATGTTAGTTGGAGCTAGACGCATGGGTCATTCCATTGCGAATATCGTTAGTGAATTCAACATTCCGGGATCCACAGTATCAAGAGTGTGCCGAGAGTATGAAATTTCAGGCGTCCCATCCCATCATGGACAGCGCAGTGGGCGACCACCTGCACTTAACGATCGAGACCGCCGACGCCTGTGTAGAATGGTCAATGTTAATAGACACGAGACACTTCGTAAAATAACTGCAGGAATCAATGTGGGACGTACGAGGGACGTGTCCGATAGGATTGTGCGGTGAAATTTGTCTTCCTTGGGCTATGACAGCAGAGGACCGACTCAAGTGCCTTTACTGACAGCACGACATCCCCTGCAGCGACTCTCCTGGGCTGGTGAGCATATCGAATGGTCCCTAGACCAGTGGAAAACCGTGGCGTGGTCAGATGACTCACGATTTCAGTTGTTACGAGCTGATGGTAGAGTTCGAGTGTGGCGCAGACCCCACGAAGCCATGAACCCAAACTGTCAGCAAGGCACTGTTCAAGCTGGTGGTGGTTGCATAATGGTGTGGTCTGTTTTTACATGGCATGGACTCGGTCCTCTGGTGCAACTGAACCGATCATTGACTGGAAATGGTAATGTTCAGCTGCTAGCAGATCACTTGCAGCCAATCATGGACTTCACGTACCCACACAACGATGGGATTTTTATGGATGACAATGCATCATGTCACCGGGCCAGAACTGTTAGCGATTGGTTTGAAGAACATTCCGGACAATTCCAGCGCATGATCTGGCCACCTAGATCGCCCGATATGAATCCCATCGAGCATTTATGGGACATCATCGAAAGGCCCGTTCAGGCCCAAACTCCTGCAGCATCCACACTTTCACAATTATGGACGTCTATACAGACAGCATGGCTCAATATTTCTGCAGAGGACTTCCAACGACTCCATGACACGTCGAGTTGTTGCACTTCGCCGGGCAAAAGGAAAACCGACACGATATTAACAGTCATCCCATGACTTTTGTCCTTCAGTGTATAATAGTGCTTTAAAGGCTGTTCTAATTATGCCTAAAACATCAGATTTCGATGATAGTGAGCATAGATTTAGAAGGCAATTCCAAAATTTTAGATGTGTTTCCGCATTAATTTAAATAAAACTACGAAGATTCTGGTGTCTTTATCGTTCTCGAATAATTTTCTAAATAATTTTTTGCTCAGAAATAATTTCTATAGAATTTCAAAACTTAGAAATTATCTTTTTAGTTGTTCTAATAGGATTGCTACTTTTTTTTAAATCAAAATATTTTAAATATTTCAAATAATTGATTTGAAATAATTTTTTGAATTGAAATACCCAAAACATCTTTATTGCTCCCTAATATTAAATTTCCTTTTCCGACAGTGACGAATTTAGGAACCTTATGGTCTTAGGCAGTGCAATTTTTATATGGCAATGAATTATTTTAGGATATTTTTTATTTTATTAACTTTGCGAACATGTAATTGTGTTTGTCTGTTATGAGTCTTAACTGCCCAACATCCATTTTTGAGCACACTATTATCCAAGCAAATGTTGAGTTTTATAAATAAACAAAACGAGAGGGGAACTGCCCAATTATACTTGAAAAAGTGTTGATAGTATCTTAATATTTTATAATTCCTAGAATTTGTTGTTTCTTACAAAGTTATTAATTTGTAAAATACACTTTTTAGATCGACTTAACCTAGTATTACTAAGCAGCTGCCTAGCTGGTTTAGTTTGGTTGATTTATATTAACATCTCGTAGTAGAGCAACACCAGGGATATTTTGCGATGGATCTCGTCATCATGAATCGAGATCAGATGACAAAAATGACACATTCTCCACACTAGCTGGAGAACTTTGGCCCTGACGGCTTTAACGTGCATCAGATTTCCCGAACACGACGGCTCTGCTGTGGGATCGGGTCTCGAACCTGAAGCCCTACGGATCACGTGACAAGACCTTACTACCAGGCCACCTTGGCCCTGTTGCCTAGCTGGAAATCAGTCATTGTTTTCTGATGCTTAAGAGTAAGATATCTGCTAACTGCTTTTGTTACCATTATTAATTTAAAATTCAGTTATAATTGAACTTCAAGTGATGATAAATAACACTCAAAATAAAAATGCAAGTTTTAAAACAACTTTAGGAAGTGCTGCAGCTTTGTGGCTGACAGCAGACAAGAAACCGCTAGTAATTAATATTGCTTTTAAATATTAGCTATTGAATTAAAAACGACACGAAAACAGAAAAGCAACATTTTATGACAATTATATACAGAGCTTTATACGTGGCATCTTCAGAGATGTTTTCTTTCTTCTTTTCAACTTATCTTCAGTTCTACCGCTGGCTTCGGTTCCTTAAAGTTTAGCAAGCGTTTTAGAAAACGAATAAAAAGTGTTTCTAAAATGGTGAAATCAGTATTATAGAATTGAATTACGGAACGAATAATCAAATGTTCTACAGCTATTTGAATTTCAAAATTCTTCGAGTTCCCTCTCAAATCTGTCAGTCTCGGCAATGACTATCGGTGTTTCGTCATACTGGTCAAATTGGCTGGCATCTCCGGGTCCTTTTACGGGTGGAATATAAGGAACTTCGAGCTGAAAGGTACAGTTCTTTATGATCATTTTATGCATAGCGTTTTGAAGTTAATAATTGATTTACGAATTAAAGGAACGGACGTTTTAGAACATTTGTCTAATACAAAGGTAAGAGCAAAGTTATCCGCACTTTATTTTCGGCCAGGTGATAAAAAAGAGTTAAAGATTGTACGAAGACATCTTTTTAGGTCCTATTCATGCGATGAAAATTTATCCAGAGGTTAGTAAACCTGATCTCATGCAAAAGAATGTTTCTGGGAGGTCAACTGACCATTCATGACCCGCTTCTTGCACATCTGTTTAATCGAAAAGCGACATCAACCTTATGCATCTTTCAGGAATCACAATGGTAGAACATAAACTCTGCATTATGTGGGAAGCCTGTAACTATTCTCGGCACTTGCAACATTTTTCAGTTAGAAGAAACGGATAGCTGGTACCGCAGCATTTCTTGATGAACAGTGGAAAACGTAGAACAACAAGAAACAATGCTATTACGATTAAATTTATATCTAAAATTTTAAAATCGTTATGATGCATACTTTTAAGCCAAAGTTTTTTTTTTAGAATTATGTTCACGCTAAAGTGCGGGTAACTTTTTAATTACCTGTATAGTATACATTAAACTGTTATCAAGACTGTGGCAGATGTAAAAATATACTAACATAATTATTGAAAAAAAAACTATGATTTTTGTTGATTCACAACGAAACCAGCAATTCATTATTAGGACTCTAATCAGTATTACTTCAAAAAATTGCTGGGATTTTTTGTAGTTTTCTAAAAGAGCATATTTGTTAAAGTATTGGCACAATCTCCCCATTCCTGACACAATCCTACATTGTTATATATTAAGCAACCTTCTAACACTGAAATTACTATCCATCAAAAAGGATGATTAAAATTATTCAGTATCATGTGCAATCCATAAGCTATTCATCCATTAAATGAAGAATTCCTTTTTTTAATAACCATATTAAAAAGTCAATTAAGAGAAATCGTACAGAAAAATGGCACTGACGATAAAAATATTTAAAATGAAAACCAACTGCAATTTTTAATACTTCATGATGTAATCGTCTTGAAACTTTCAGTTAGGATCCAGCAACTTTATTATTTACTTTGGAATCATTTTAAGCGCAGGTTATTTTTCCCCACAGAGATCTTATTTGTGCCATTATAAATGATATCTATTCAAGTTCCTAACATTCTGTCATTAAACTTCCATTTTAATGGTTGGAGAGGCGTATCTTAGCAATATGTCATAATAATTACGTATTTTAAAAGGTAAATATTTATGATAAAGGTTTTATTGCTTTAGCCATATTCCAAAAATACAAGCTTTTCGATAAGTTTGAAAAGTTCTTTCAATTTTAATCAAAATCAGCACTCCTACTTCTGAAGTGTATGTTCGATGTTTGTATTCCTGTAATCCACAATTTTATGCTATACAACATTTATGCAACTAAAACTTTTATTTTCAAGATGAATTTTGTCGTTTATTCAGTGGCAACGAAAAATTAAAAACTCATTTTACTGTACTTCTATCTCAAAGCTCACTTCACAGAAAAGAGGAAAAGATCGGGACAATCATACTAAGTTCTAGCTGAGATGATTGAAGAAACAAAACTTTAGCCATTAATTTTTTAACTCCTATATTTATTTTGCTTTACCTTCTTTTCCCCCCAAGAAAAACATGAGATGCGCATAGCAAAATATCAGCAATTTTTGACGGATCATGTATATGACAAAAATAAAGTCTCATTGAAAAAAATATATGTTTTAAAATTATTTCGAAGTAAATTTTTTTTATTCTGATTAAAGATGCCGGATTTTATTCATAAAAGAATTTTTTTTGCCATTTATTGAAATTCTGACTTACTTTCATGAATATTGATTTTCATGGCGCATGATAATATTTGAGTAAATAATACCTGATTCATGAAACTCCTAAACTAATATTTTACATCTGAAAAATTTTAGGCAATCTTTTTATGTTTATAATGCACGGAAGGAATGGAATAATAAAATTGGCAAAACTTCTGAACAGAGGAAATCAATAGTCTTGGTAAGGTCAATGTCTAAATAAGCAGAAATATTCGACATTTGCTTTTGACCATTTATGTAGAATGGATTCCAATATTCGATTCGTCATTGGTGGATGTTCTGCCAGATTTGAATCATAGATTGAAACTATTTAACACCATTTTCTCTGAATTTATAGACAACATCTAAAATATTCAGATGTTGAAATATTTTAGACGTCTGAAGTGTCTCTATTTAGAGATGTTCATTCTTCACAACATCTGAAATATTTCAGTTAATTCAGTTATCAAAGTTAATGGAGTTTTTGGGGAAACATCCTGGCAGAAATGGGATATTCTTTTTAAAAATGAGGGACCCAATTCCTAAAATTCCCAAATTGTTGTTCCGTTCTGCCATTCATGAAGTAATGATAAAATGGCTTCAGACGCAATCGGGAGGTTAACATTACATCGAAACATAACAGCACTACATGATAGACTGACGCAATATTTTTTTAAATTAAAATATCGGATTTCTTTATGAGACAGATCTGGTAAGTTTTAAATACCATATAACATATATATTACATGGTATATATATGTACACACGATAAGGCTCAATGTCATACTATACATTTTTTATGTTTTAGGGATATCTTTATGGGAATTGTTGTAAATTCAAGTTTAATTTGTGATATAAAAAAAGCAACACAAATGAAATTTTTTGTGTCAAAAATTACACCTTATGTAGAGAAAATTTGAACACATAAAGTTTTACCAAATCTGTTAATGAAGAACTTTGTTTTGAGTATGTCTGAAATCAAAGCAAAATTCTTTTAATAAAAAAAAATCCAAATTCTTTGAATAATAATATTTGATAAATAGTCTCAACCCAAGTTTTATCTGTAGTTTAGATATTAAATCGGATGTTATATTCTGTACTATTCGTTAATACTCTGTTCAAGGGATTTTCGTGTTCGAGCCCGATGTTAATCAACCAGGACTCACCTTTCTCTGAAAGGTGGCAATCCAGTCTGTGGGCGCGAACCACTTGTGGTTCTTGATGTCTGCGACTCCGTTTTTCAGATTGCCGTAGCGCTTTGTCAGATCCACCTGCAGCAAGTTCTTCAGGAGGTCTTTCAGCTCGGCAGAGAAGTGAGAAGGGTACCGGACCTGCGCAAAACACATTTTTTTACATCCATTAGTGATACTGCTAATTGCTGTATTTAATTTGCTGAAACATCTCAACGTGTTTCTCTAAAAATTAAAATGACTATATGCAATATAACTTTTTGATGTTTCATTCAAGCAACTATTCGAAAAAGAATTTTCTATCGAGAAGGAGGCATTGCAAGATTTTTGTCCAAAATGGAACATGTTAGAAGCTTTAACCTAGAGAAGGCTGTCATATTTCTGATTTTTAATAGTTTATAGTTAAGTACTGTGCTACGTTTATTATGTAAGAATATTTTAATGCAATCTAAAATTTCAATAAACAAATAAATAAATAAAATAAAATTATATAACTGAATTGAAAGTTACGGCCTTTTCTAACAATATTCCTTCGCAGTTTGCTTCATTATTTTTAGGGGACTTGGATATTATTTTCTTAGTTCTTGATTGCCATGTTCAAGGTATCCCCCAGGGAGACACCTCGTAATGAGGATGAGATGCTTCTGGAATAATGGTTGGATATCGCCACCCTCGGAGAGTACCCTAATAGGTAGGGGTTAGACTCCTCCTATTGATGACTTGACGTACTTCCTACGGAGAGGGATGGACCGTGGTCGGTAATGGCCATTAGGACTCAACAACAGTTCTAGCCAACGTTGCTGTTGCGGCGATCATTCAGTTTGATGGGTCGGAGACTCTGTGATATGACTTACCATGTCCGAGGCCTCACACCTTTACTTCCAACGACGAAGGCAGCAAATTAGTCAGGACGGGAAAAGGGCACAGGATATCAAAGGGAAGGTGGAGAAAAAAGTGACTTCAGGAGACAAGGATACATTGAAGAGAGTGAAGATCGCGTGGTCTATCACTGAATTAATTTATTTTTGTTTTCCAGACTGATGCATTTAATCCATTTAAGCAAATATAGAATTTAGGTAAAGACATAATAATCTAGAATAGGATTTGTTTTCTGTGTTTATTTTTTCTTACTTATCATGCACAAATCTTGGTAGAGTTTAAAATTTTAACTAAGTGACATCAACTATACCGAAGTTTTAGTCGGAAAGACACGATGCAAGGAATTTTAGTTCGCTTCGATTAATTTTGAATCCTAATGAAGCCATTGTGAATTGAATTTACATTTAGCATTAGTTCTCTTTTATAATCAGTTAATAAAATTATAAACAGCCTCTAAAGTTGAGTGAAAATACCACATCCGATATACCATCGCAATGTACAACATCAGTATATCTTATCCTAATGGAAAATCTTACATAATCAACATATACAAATGTAAAGCAGAAACATTTTCTCTCAGAAATAGTTCGAAAGATAGAAAAAAAGAGTCTCAGTTGTCTATGTTTAATATCGTGATGTTCCAGTGCCGAATCTATCGATTATCTGCGAATTACTCTATACAGGATTAAGAAGATCTCGAGTTACTTGCAATAAGACATCTGCCTTTGGCTACCTACAGCAGGCAATATAAAGAAAGCAACCAATTTTTAAAAATTAAGTAAGGAATAGAGGATACTTTGGAAGCTCAACGAGACTGGAAGGATATTTTAAAAAACCAAAGTGAATCGGAATCAATATAAAACGATATACGACAGCTAAAAGCATCAAAGAAGTTTAATTGCGGCACTCACCTTTCCGGAGACGATGCGTTCGTATATCTGAATGGGTTGATCTGCGTAGAAGGGCGGGTAGCCAGCCGCCATCTCGTACACTAGCACCCCGAAAGCCCACCAGTCCACGGCCTTGTTGTAGCCCTGAGCAGGAACAAAGGAAAAAAATATTTGCATCATCATTTTTTAAAAAATTTATGATCAATCTATTACACAACGCCATCCAGTGCCTCGGTACCTACAACACAAATAAATGTTAAAAGAACCATCGAGACAACACACCATCGAGGGATCTCCAGAGAGAATCCCATCGGTGTCAAATCCTACACACGACGGTATTCAATTTTTTTTGGTGAAATAATAATTGGACGGAGGGGACAAGAATACTTAAGCAAATGGCGACAATGGGTTAAATCTTACAGAGAAATGAGATTACTATCTGAAAAAAGAAAAAATGAATTAATTACAGTATGAACATCTGAATGGCATGTACTTGTCTCCTCCATCTTCTAACTTCAGCAAAAAATTGAATAGATTCGTGTAGCATTTGACACTGACGGGATTATCTCTGTCTTTCTATATCGTCTTTTTCTTTCTTCCTTCCACCTTGTGCTCATTCAACTGATTAGATAACTTAGCGTTATAGGCACAAGATGGTGTTATGTTATGCATGACATGTATAAGCATATAAACAGACAATGTTGAGTCAGAAATCTTTAGCGTCAGTGTGGGTTTTGTGTTTTGATTTCCTTCGTGAATCAGTTTGTTGCAAGAGATTAATTGAAACTTAAATGAATAAAATAAAAATTGTTAAGATTATTTGCATATATATTATGATTTATTCTTTTAGAATATAAAGTACAAAACATATATGTCTATTCGTCATAGAAGCTTCTTTCAGGCTGTGACTATTAACGAAATGAAATTGGCACATAGGATTCTCGAATCTATTTATTGATGGACTGCCAATTAATTTTTCAATATTTCAGATTGATTGGTTTTTTAAAATAAATAATAATAAATGAAATATATTCCAATTTAATCGTTTGTCTCAGTTTTCCATCAGTAACATTTGTAAAAATTGTGGAATGAAAATCGCAGATAAGTAACTTTTTATGATATTCATTTAATATATCTTTCCCTTTTATCAAATTTTATTTCATTTGCAGTTTATAACAATGTTTTCTATTATCGCAAATAGTTTGAGCCAGTTTTGTGTCTTCAAACCATTCACTCATGTATTTCTCTGTATTAAAGTTATGGAAGTAATATTTATCTCTATTTGGCTGCTTCTAGTTTGTATAAAGACAAGAACCCAATTTATAAATATTGTGCCATGGTTCACGAATAAAGAAAAAAAAAGATTATGTTCTAGATATACCCAGATTTTTTTTATTTCCTTGAGCCTTTAAGAAATAATCGATGCATGTTTAGGAGAATGTATCCAAAAATAATAAATAAGTTATTTCAATAAGCCAAATAAGTTAATACCATGCACTTATTGTTTAAATGGAGAACAATACCAATTACATTAAAATATTATTATCAACATTCATTTCTCTGAAGCCAGTTATGCTGAATGTTATGCCAAATAATTGCTTCTATTTTTTGATATTTCAAATAATTTTTTGAAATATCTATTTTTATTTAAAGATAATGTCGTGGGAAGAATGGTCGATGATAAATAGACTGAATTTTTTTTTCAATTTTATTTATTTGATTCGCTGAAATTCGAAAACTGAGTTTTTATAATTGTATCCCATATATAACTGCTGCTTTAAGCCAAAAAACAATACTGAAAACAAGTGGTGGTAAAAGTATTTTTTAATACTTTAAGAAGATATGAAATAAATACTAGTGATGTTAGTATGATAATTTCTGGCATGTTATTATATTTAGCAATTTTATTTAGAAGAATGCCAGTGAGTTTAGGAGAAATTGCATTCTAATTTTTTACAAGCCTCTCCCGAAATTTGTCTCGAACTATACAGAAACAAAAGACATTGCTTTAAACTGAATGTTATCCGCAGAAATTCTTTCGCTTTCAGAAAAAGTTAACTAATGAAAAGGTACTTTCTTTCTTGGTTAGATTTAATCAAATTTATTGATTGGGATTTCAAGGCCTCGCTCTCCCTTTCCCCGTCCCTCCCTTTCTTCGAGCAGATACTGCGCTTCAGTTAATTCAAATTGATCCTTAATGAACAACTTGTAACTTGTTTTTCTGATTGACGCAAAAGAAGCAGCTCGGAAATACTTTCCGAAATTTATCCAGAGCAAAACAACATTCCTTATTAAATAGTGTTTTCCCGAATTCTCCGAATTATAAGTTGGAATGGAGAACCGGTCTGTAATAGTTCTTCAAATGCATTAATGAAATATTTTCAAGCTATTAAGAAACTTTGGAGGCTACCTCGCCTGCTAAGATATTGTTTTCAAAACACTTTAATTAAATATTTTAAACGTAATTTTATCTTTTAAGTCCTTTCCAAGAAAGTACTTTAAAACAATTTTAGATATAAATCTACTTCATGGTATTTTTATTTTGTCTCTGTAATTTATTTCTTTATGAAACTGTTTAATTTTCTGTCCTCTCATATTAGATTTCAACATTATTTTGAAATGGGAAGTCTTAGTTATTGTCAATAAATACAATAACTTGCTTACTGAATCGAACATAATATTTACGATTGTACCTAAAATACATAATATGTACATCATATTTACAAGGATTGTACCTAAAATAATTTATCATAGAATCTTCGTGTGTACTAAGCCCATATTTAATATTTTAAGCAATATCATAAAAGATTTTTGTTAATTATTTGATAAAAAAATTCTATGTGGACTGCAATAAGGAAACAAAACTTCAAATTCAAATAATATATTTTTATATTTCCAATTATATTATAAGAATAGGGTAAAAAATAGATAAACTGTAAAATGTTTCAACTTTTTTTTTTTAAAAAAACCTTTTGAACTTAATCTTGAATTGTGATGAAAAAAAAAATATTAATGAAAGCGTATAGTAAGCATAAACCTATGCACTCAAAAGTTAATCAGTACATATATAATTTCTGCTGCATTTCAAAATGATGTAAAACTAAGTTTGGAGCTATAATTTATTTTTCAGTTGTGTGGTTAAAACGTCAAAACTCCGTTTGATTTTTAATTAATTGAAGCATGATAAAAATTAAAAAATTCACTACCCTAGGTGTACATTCTCTTCTACCAAAGACATCTATCCGCCATTTTAAATCTAACTGACTGTTCTGTAGGCTAACTATCTTTTCTTAAATCTAACTATCTGTTCTGTATTATAAAATTTTCTCTTTACAAACATGATATAAGCTGAAATCTAAAAGCATATATAAATGTTCTTGTCTGGTTTCTGAGTTCGTAAGATACATTAACATTTTCAAAATGAACCAGAGAAGCAGTTAGTTGCCTCCATATTTCCAACGAAGGTTCACGGTCGTGGCGTTTTCGTCTAGGAACCTTATTTTGTCATTATTGTCAAAGATGTGGTGATAAACTTATGATAATATAAGAGCTATTAATAAAATATTTTTAATGACCCCCTGAATTTTCCATCTTTGCAAGAATTACTTTACAGCACTTCGCCACCTAAGCATCCTATCCACCCTCGTGTTGAAAGTTAACCATGCATCATACAATTCTGTTTCATTACTAAGACTCGATTTTTGAGATGGCATTTTCAGCGGATTACAATAATCTGGAATTTGCAAATTCAACTTCAATTTGTTTTCCATCTTTGTGATTCACATAATCTTTTGACGAATCTGAGTTTCGTCGTTCTGTCTTAATGATTGTTTTCTACAGAGCTTCAGCATGCTTGCGAGAATTGGGTACTTCCACTGAGTTATCATGTCTATGTGAATAATTCATGATGTCAACATATGGTGTAGCGAAGGAAAATGCAAATAAAATTATCGGAGAAAAAAATGCCCCAAAAGGATGTAGTTTTTTTCAGAGATACAGTTTGGATTCAATCGTAACAAAGTGTAAAAGAATGGTAAAAATACGCTGGCAGATTAGATTGTAATTTAGACGTTCTGACGTGGATTTAAAGAAGGAATAGTTGACACACAGACACATATTTTGATAAGAATATTTTCATATTTTTATCTTAGTAAAAAATAGCTATTTAGTTAATCCACATGGAATTATTCTTTCATTTTCCTAAATGATTTTGTATTTGAAAATTTTTGAAGCACCTAGAAAAGTGATATATCGCAATTACAAATAACAGTTAAAATTTTTTTGACAGTATCAAATGATAACGGAACTTTTTCGGTAATGTTTCTAATTTTCAAATGACAATCACCGAGCACCTCTGACCTTATAGATATTGTGATCATAAATCGAAGCAAATGAATGATCTACTAGATCGCGGATCATCTATGACGGAATTTCCGTCATCATTAAGTTTTTTTTACGAACCAAACACTGTTATTTTTGATAAAAATTTATCTTAAAAATATTTTGGTAACATTTTGCAAATATCTGGATCAGACATTTTATTTCGGAAACAACTCTTTGCTCAGTAACATTCATCACTTCAGAAAATCAATAGAGTGAAAATTCTTATATTATCGACAAATTTATTTCCAGACGATAAAATGAAATGAATTCCCGACTGCTGCCAGATGCTTAAAAAAAGTGGTAAAAATCTTTGATAAAAATTTGGAGACGATATCTAACATACGTATGTTTTAAATGAAACATTCCGGATACTTTTTGATCGCAGTGGTTTACTATTCATTGTTTATGGGAAAGAAAGTGGAGAAAAAAGAAAAGTTTGAATCAATAATAAAAAAATTCTTCCTTTCGCATAACATTTATTTCTTCTTTGAAACTAGAGGAAAATTTGTTTACATACCAAACCTACACTGCTTTTCGAAAGGCGGAAAGATCATTGATAAAGTTTGAAAAGTATGCACAGAAAAGAGAAGGGGGTGATGTTGTTTATAAGCAAAGCTTCAGTTCGAATAATTCATCGAAAGAACTGTTGTTTGCTGTATTGCTCAACTATTTCTGACCTTCAACCAATGTAATGAAAAACTTTTTCACCCCAAAGACGAAAGAAATAATTTCGAAACAAACGACTCTGTTCAAAGAAAAGTATTTTTTTTTTAAAAAAATAAAACCTAAAATGCGAAAAAAATCCTTATCATTAAATACTTATATTGAAACTAAAGAAATATTGCAGCAAAAGAATTAAATTCAATTTTTAATATATAACCTAGCATTATTTATTTTTTATATATGAATAATTTGTTTTGTTATTTATTGATAAATTTTTAGGTTTTAAGGATATCACATTAAATATAAAGCATTTGCATGTTGATGATGCTGGTGTTTGATTAATTTTGTGTTAATTTGAGCTAAACCACCTGCAGCCCCGAGCTGTTCGTCCACCCTATCAATGGTATTGATTTTGTAAAATAAGTCGAGGTTTATGAGCTGGCATCAACATGATTTATTTGATTCTAATATAATTCACCATATTTCCTTTTGTATGCATAATCGTTTCAAATGAAAGAAATAATTTAAATTCTGATAGCAGAATAAACAGAGATTATTTTGATTCGTTAATTATACAAGAAAGTGGTAAAATAAATTGAGGAAGTCATTTCAATTGTTTAATCTGGGATGTATTGCGAAAATTAAAAATTTATTTTGTGATATCTGTTGAAATAGAGGGCGGTGAGTATAATAAATAAATTTTGTACCTGTAGTCATTAAGTTCTGAATTATTTGTTTGTTTGATTTTATGGCGCAAGGACAAGTTCTGAATGAACTAACGATTGGCAAAATTATTATCATGATAAGCAACTCTGCCGTGGTTTTTCCATATAGATATTGCATAGTAAAGAAGAGTTTTTTTGTGAATTCTCTCAAAAAGGGACGGTTATTAATGATGTAATAGAACATTATGAGCTTTCAAATAAGATTGATGAGTGGAGAATTCTTTTGAAATTTTTCTTCGAAGACTGACCTATTTGAAATTCTATCCCAATTGAAAATATACAAGAAAGTGTTGAATTTGTGATTTCTTTCGACTTTGAATTGTGAGGAAGAGCAAACGACTATTGATGACGGATACAGAGATCCTACATTTTCACACAGAACAAAATGAGACGAAATCAGACCAGGGGTTGGAGCTGGGGAATTGGTTCCTTGGACTTCAGAATTGTTTTCAAACATATAGAACAAGCACATATTAACTGCTTAACTCAGTAAGTGAGCAATTTGAAACCTGCCACTTATTACGGAATATATTCACAGTTCCATTAACGGATCAGAATAAGGTTGCTTCTAAAACAGGTTTAATAGTCATTGTGCTTTAAACACTTGAATAATCTATAAGCACTATCATTCAGTAATAATGAAAGTCTAGTCTTAGATCTTAAAATTCTCACACAGAAGACTTAGAAACAATTAAAAAAACCCAAATCCATTGTTCTAAGATATGGAAATAGAAGCAACCAAGAAAATACATTATCCCTATGAAATAAAAAACAGGTTGGACTTACCTTGCTGAGAATGACTTCAGGGGCCAAGTACTCAGGGGTACCGCACAGAGTCCAAGTTCTGCCACGAACTTTTTTGGCGAAACCGAAATCCGTGACCTGAAAGATAAGTTGGAATATTTCGAATGGGAATACAATAATTTCATGTGGCATCACAGCCGAATGGCAGATTATGTATATCATCAAATTCTAAATTCTAACTGACCGTTGCTTTGCGTTGTTCTATGATGTCATGTCTTTTGCAAGTTGGAATAAATCCAGCAAGTTGGAATAATTGAGCATTAGTTTAAGATAGGTTAAACTAATGCTCAAAAATTGAAAGAAAAACATCTCTCTCAAATGAATCTTAAGTTTTGATCTTTAGAATAACGAATTTGAAGCGATAGTTAAAACAAAACAATATATATAAATTTGGAGAAATATTTTTAAAATGTGTTAGAAATTTTTTAAAATTTTATTTCTGCTTTCCGTCGAGAACTTTTCCACAACAGAAGGTTTAAGTTACCTTGTAGAAAATTAAGTTCTTTACTTCCAATATTTTTTATAATAATTAAAAATATCATGTGATTATTGTTTTTTTAAAAATAAGATTTTAGAATTTACTTTAAATTTCTTTTGAACAAAGTTTACTTTTATTTTCTTTGATGAGTCAAATCCAAATGATTTAATTATACGACATTTGTACCAACTGGTACATATTTTATATAATAATTTGGTTAAGGAAAAAAAAACAATTACCTTGACGTATCCTTCCTCGTCGATGAGAAGATTCTCTGGTTTTAAATCTCGATAGACGAGATCAAGGTAGTGTAAGTATTCGAATGATAGCACGATCTGAGAGGCGTAGAATCGGGCACTGGGTTCGCTGTCAAAGAAAAAAGGATATTTAGTTATTTAGAAAGTTTTTCGGCATGTAGAAATTCTACTCACAAGCTATTCTAACGGATTAAGCTTGGATGGATTGCTTTGAAATAGACTAAGTTTGTGTTCTAAAGAACACAAGCTTGATCCATTTCCAAAATATAGTTCGAAAACAAAACGAAAGCTCAAAATACAAAAACACAGAAATTTTATGCTTAATTTTGATTATAAAACGAAGCAAATATTTAATTTGGATTTATAATCAATTTATTTTTCTTTTAAAATCTCTGCGTGTGTGTGCCATAGGTCGATTTTTTTGTCGATAGCAGTACTTTTCCTTTGTATACTCTCTTCGTATGTGAAAAAAGAAATATAAATACTATAACAACCAATGAGTTACAATTACCAAAGTACACAACAAAGTCAATATTTCAATAACTAAATTATTTTAGCTCAAGTTTCGTAATTTCGTAAAATTGCTTCAAATTAAGTTTGAATGAAAAGCTTTTGTTCTGAAAATAAATAAAAAATATGGTCAGTAGATACTATTGCACTGCAATTGTAGAATGATTTTAAAAACTAAAAATAAAAAATATATATATATATGACAATAATTTATAAAATAATATATTACAGCATTATAAGGCCGTTCTAACATAATTCTTAACACGTACAAAAAACGAACACTTAACTCGAATTGTAAAAGTACTATTAAAAATAATTTGCCGAAAATACTTATTACATAACCTGCACATTCATAAATAATCTCAATAAATATGAAAATGTAAAATTTGATCTTTCTTGAAAATAAATGATTTCTATTAGTTTCTTATATACTAATAAAATTTACCGAAAACCAAAATATTTAAACATCAAATAACATTAACAAATTTTTTATCTTGTTAAATTTAAGCCCAAAAGGAAAACATTATCGACACACAAGTATAACATTACAGAGAAATACATTGAGAAAATTTGAATTACTTATGAGCGCATGTAATTATAAAATGCAAATTTATTTCAGAATTCCATAAAATATGAAATTTTTAATGAATTATAAAGTGTAATATGAATAAAACTTATGTAAAAATTGTCATACTTTCCAAAAAGCTATCATGTGTTAAATAATAAGGCACAATATTTGGAATAAAACAAAAGCTAATTTATTTAAATTAAATTAACAAAGTATTTTTTATGCCTAACAGCTTCATAAGCATAAAATTTAAATTTAAATATTTTGAAATAAATATAAATGAAATTTTTGAATTAAAAATAAAGAAGAAATTTAAAATTTACGTATAAAAGTAGTCCTTCCACTAAAAATTCCTGTTTATAGAAAACTGATTAAAATGAAATAAAATAAATTTAATTTAATTTTATGAATAACGATAATAGAATTATTATTTATCGGTCCATCTAAAAGCAAAATATATCTCTAAAATCAAAAATGTAGGCGGTTTTATTTATTCGTAGTTTGTATAAAAGGCATTTTTCATAACAGATATTATTTAATTAATATTAACATTCAGTAGAATGCCAAAGTGAAGTCAATAAATTATTTTTTATTAGATATTGTTGTACTTGTAAATTAAAAGTACTTTTATATAAAATATTACATAACAAAATTTTTTGAACTTCTGCAATTGATACTTTCAACTTTAATTAAGTTTGAAAATACCAACTGCGTCAAATGCATTTTATACCTTGTTATTTTTCAAATAATTACAGACTTTTGAAATATTTTTAAAAATTCCGAAAATTAGTTTTTATCCACAATGTCTACGAATGTTTAAAAATGGAATATTTACAATATAGTGATAATAATATAGAGAATGGGAAATTCAAGAAAAAAACTAAAATAATATCTATAACAGTTTTATTGAGTGAGAACGGCACTACTGAAAATAAAATAATCTATTTTTTATGTATGAAGCATAGTTTCTAAATAATAAAATGTTTATTAGAATAAGCAAAAACATTATTTTATTAAAATATTGCATTAAGGGAATTTTTTTATCTCCTGCAATTTTATTTAAAATTAATATTAAAAAATCTGTTGCACGACAAAATATTATTTTTTTTAAAGAAAAATTCCAGATTGCTAAAAAGATTTTATTATTAGCTTTTAAAGAAATGCAAATTTATTCATTTTTAAAGGTGGCAACTAAAAGATATTTAAATTTTATTTAAATATCTTCCTTTCCAATTTTTTAGCTATTCTATACTGTTTCCTTAAATAAAGCATGAAAATCTGGTACTTGTGAGCTAATGCAATATTGCACATGACCATATATTTTAACTAATAAAAACGATTATTTAATAAATTGTCACGAAATTCCTACTAAAACCTTTGTTGAATTTACACATAGTATCCTATAATTTTTCTTGAATAATTTAGATTTATTCCAACATCTGAAAAAATGGCACTTTTGTTTTATTTAAACAGAAAAAATATATAAAAAGTTAATTATAATTTGTTAAAAACATGATTTTTTGAAATAAAAATACCTCAATTTTGATTCCGTTTTATTCATCTTTTATTATTATTTACAAATACCATAAAATTTGTGATTGAACTCATATATTAAATTAGTCCTTTAAAACGAATACTCCATAATTGTAAAATACAACAAAACTTCTTTAATATCTCATTCAAAGAATCACTTTAAACATTGCATTATATCAAAGAACATTCAATCGATTCTGGGCCTGATAATTCCAGGCAAAATTAATGAAATAAAAAAATCATTTTTCCTTTTTTGTGAAAAATATTTGTTTATTTCGTAAAGAGAAGATTTTAAGGGCACTTTTATTGATGAATTAAAAATTAAAATTTTCAAAATTTTATTTAATTTTTTTAAAATTTCTTATTTTTAATTGTTTTATTCATTACAATAAATGTTACGGAAATTTGAAAATATTTTCTTTAATTTTACTATGAATTTCAGCCACCAGTATAGAATTATAATTGAATTCAATTAATTGATAACTTTGTCTTGAAAAACTTTGAATTATACATTGTGAGTAAGTGTAAGAAATTTCAAAATTTGAGCAAACTCAGGAAGTTAATTCAAAATCGATTTCAAATTTCCGTCTTTACAAACACTCACACACATAAAAAAAATCAAAGCATCTAGTGAGTAATAGAAAGCAATCAATGAACGTCCGTCCCTCACCTGAAGCGACCAGTCCTCCTAAGATGCGAAAACATCTCGCCACCAGACACATATTCCAGAACCATGTAGAGGTTGGAGTTGTCCTGCAACACAAAAGGTGAAAGGGTTAAATAAATTTTAAAAAAAGATTAGAAAATTTAAATAATGCAAAACATTTTCTAAGGTAGATTTAAAGATGCGCTTTTCGAAGCTCTTTTCATTTTGTAAGGCAAAAGGAATGACCGCCACTAAAGTTTCTCTATGTTGTTTAACTAGCAGTACCCGCACGGCGTTGCCTGGAGCATTGCAAAAAGAAGAAAAATTAGCTTTAAACTTAAATCTAGCCTCCACCCGGTATGACATGGACATATTACGAAAACATCAAACAGACATAAAAATATGTTTATAAATAACAATTCCTCTATGTGGTAAATTTCATCCAATTTCGTTCAGCCGTTCTGACGTGGTTGATTAATATTATCCATCCAAACTTTCATATTTATAGTAGTAGTATCGTAAAGAAGGAAATCCAACTTCGAAATGATGGCCTGTGTTTTATCTACGGAGATATTATAATTTTACTTTTGTAACAGTCTAAAAATTTATGAATGTGCGCTACAATTTTTTAAAGCTATTTTTGATCATTTCTAAACATATTTTTATGTTTGTTTGATGTTGCTTAACATGCCCTTGTCATATCGGGTGGAGGCTAGACATGGAACGCACATTTTCTTCTTGGATGCTAAGCCACGGGCAACGTCGTGCGAGTAGTGCTAGTGAAAAGTATGTAAAATCTAAACATTGCTGTGTCTTATATTTAATTTTACATATTTTGCTGTTGCATTACGTAATAATTGATTTTCTGTGCATCAACTTTCAAGGACTGTTGCGTTAATTTGAATATTCATTGAATAAGAAATTTACTTAAAAAAACAAAACAAGAAAAAAGTGGCTCACTTTGAAGTGGTAGACCATGTTGACCATGAAGGGAAACTCAATGGCTTGCAATATCCTCTTCTCATTCAGTGTGTGGTCCACTTGCTTCAGCTTCACCACCTGTTAACAGAGCAAGCACATCTCATCGCTACTTAACTGAAATCACAGAACCTGCTTATATTATGAAGAAAACCTTTAATAAAAGCCAACATTTTTTAAAAAATTGCTTAGATTGTAATTTTTTTTAAAATCAATGATCAGTGGAAAATTTTATTCATTTAAGATTAATGACTTTAAAAAAATGTTTAAAATTAAAACATCATAGGATTTAAATTTAATAAAACAATTCTTCCTGACTATATTCAGCGAAATAATGCTTAAAAGTTTTTAAATATATTTTTGAGCGAATTTAGTGCTTTTTATTATTGAGAAATAGTATAAAATTCTAACTTTTAATTTACCCGTAGTAAAAGGGAAGTTTATTTTTATATTTATTATATTTTTTTTCAAAACATTTGGCAGAAGAGCTCATATTTAAGGACAAAGTTCAGCTTGTGAGTATGTAATAAACTTAACTCCTTAATTATCGGCAGAATATGTAATTACGGTTAAGAAATGGGTGAAGCAGAATAGTTAAAATTAATTGCTAGGACTTAATCATAAATCCTATTAGTAAGGGTTTATAGGAATTATTATCTTTGTCACCGTTAAAATATTTCCGCTTTCTTTCGAAGTACCAGTCAATATATTTGGGCCATAAAGGTAGCTTTAATTGTGCTTCTATTTTTTTTGCGTTTCAGTACAAAGACTGAATTATTAATCAATATATACTGAAACGTGTTAATCCCATTATTGTCATTAGATGTTCGGAAAGGGTATGAAATCATATAAGGAGATGTGGGAATTTATTGAATCCGATAGAAGAGCACTATGAGTACTTGAAAGAGAAGTTATCATATATCAATTAATAAAGTTCTTGCTTTTTTAGTAGATGTAAAAATGCTATGGATGAAGCTATTCCCATTTCAATAACGGAATACTGGCACGAATAATTATCCCATATCTCTAAGTATTTTGACAATAATTCCATTGTGATTGCAATTATAAACACACTCCACCTTTTAAGGGACAACTGAAATAAGATGGATGGAAGTCACTGGTAAGCAAGCAGGTTCACGTTTGCCTAACGGTGCAATAATGGCAATGTGATTTTGATTATAACATCAGCGACGACTCGTATCTTCTAATTTGAGGATTATGTGCATATGTTGGTGACTACCACTTTGTAATTGATTACAGTACTTATAATACTTCTCATGGCGATTCTATCGAACGATATTTCACATATCTTGGATTTTGTAACGGCTCCGCCTTTATGATTCTATTCACAGTTTTTTTCCTGCTGACTGGAGGACAACACCACGAGCGAGAGGATGAGAGCAATTCAACTAAGGTAAGGTGGTTCTCGCTACTTTTAATTGTTTTGAGAAAGCTGCAATAAAATATGATTGTTTTATCACCAAATAATTCTACACGTGAAACAGGAGATAGCTACCTTGAGCTTGTCGAGGATCTTCATGGCGAAGTACTTTTTGCTGTCTTTGTTCTGAACCAACATCACTCGGCCAAAAGAACCGGTTCCCAGGGTCTGGATCCTTTCGAAATCCTTCAGCTTAACTGTGCTCTAGAAAGAAAGAAAAAAAACGATAAGTAGGTTTGAACATTGAGGCATTCATCTGGAATTCAACTTCAATAATATCGCACTATTGCCTTCCTATGTTCAGTTTAGCCATATTAAAGCCCTAATTTTATAAAGACACTAGGGCTATTTAGGATCAGATCTTGTTATTTTGAGAGGTTTTTTTGTCAGTTTGGTCCAGAGTTCGACACAGCTGGCACCCCTTTCCAAACTTCCACACCACAACAGCGGGAGGACGTTTGGCCCTGACAGATTTAACATGCACCAGACCAGATTACATGACGATTCTTCGGTCGAATCGGGTCTCGAAGCTGACCCCCCCCCCCCCCTTCAATTCTGAAGCCGAGGTTTGCCGCCAGGCCACTACGGCCCTTAAATCCTTCGCTAAATAATGATATTAAGAACCACACTTATAAATGACAGAATGTATCTTAGAAAATACTTATTGCAAAACTTTAAAACTATAATGTTTTCTTTTTAAAAAAGTCAATGTGATTGGTGTACTAGTTTCATTCATTTTGTAATAATGGAAATTGTTGTCGAAAATTTTGATCAGTTTCCATTGTTTAACAAATTTTTTAGACACACTGTTTTACATTTTTATATCTAGTGATTTTATTTTTAATTTTTTTTCGGATTTAAATGTCAAAAAAAGTGAGTATATTTAACAAAAGCGTCCTTTGAAAGCTGCATTTTTAAAAATATTATTCAAATACTTTAAATTAGTTTTTTAAGTCAGTTATTTTAAATTAGCATATTTGGACCAAAATTTAATTATTATAATTTTATATTATACCTGCATGCCAGGAGTTGTCTCATGGTGTATTTTACGTTTCTTATTCATATACACGCAGGTAGAGAGTTACAAAGTAATTATTTTTCAGTATTAAGAATAATTTTAAAATGTAGA
Source organism: Argiope argentata (assembly GCA_026289955.1). Classification (NCBI taxonomy): domain Eukaryota; kingdom Metazoa; phylum Arthropoda; class Arachnida; order Araneae; family Araneidae; genus Argiope; species Argiope argentata. Next base: position 6,820,796 of record JAOUZG010041477.1, read on the forward strand.
CATTTATTAAAATTTTTCAATCGAATACCTTCATTATTAAAATATCTTGATAAGTGTATCTGAATTTTGTTGTTAAAGCAATTTGACTGAAAAATAGAAATTGAAATTAAAGAACAATATTTTTTAGTTTTAACCAGAAAAAGATAATTTAAAATCTTTTATGGAACTCTTAATAGGGTATTCAACAATTTTCAATTCTAAATTTTCAATTGAGAATAAATGTGATGTTTGAGATAAAAGAGTATAGGCCAGTAGAAAATTTCCAATTCATACCCAATTCTTACACTCACACAAGATGTTCATCTAATATATAATGTTTGCTTTATTTTAGAATTCACTGCGCATTTTGCATGAGAAAAGAAGATGATAAAGCATGGTGACACAATTTACAGTTATATATTGGTTGCAAAAAATGAAGCTGCATAACATTTCAAAGTACATTAACCGCATGCCAAGAATTATTTGCCAAACAGTATGACTAAAGATGAATTGTTTAACATAATTAATTATCAATCGCTAAAGAAGTTGCCAAAAACGCCATGTTAATCTACTGACTATGTTTGCAAATAGAAGGTGATTAAGCCAAAAGTGCGTCAATGACATGTGGTAAATACGTGATAAATATTGATACTTCTATTCCACTATATTTATAATTCATTTAGAGGCCTTAAATTATAAATGCTTATTTTCCAAATGCATTCGATTTCGAAGAGTGAATAACGAGCTGAAATTTTCAGATATCGAAAATTGGGAATCTGTAATTTTAAGACTGCGCAACAGACATATAAAAAGTTCTATTGCCTTAAAATGTTACGAAGATTAAATGTAGGAATTCATCCTTTTTCTTTAGAAAGGCAGAGGAAAAAGGTAATACAATTTTTTAAAGTTAATTCCTACTTCAAAAAAGAAAATTTTTATTTTAGTTACTTTTGATTAAATAACTACATTTATATAAATAATTTATCAATTTTTTTCATTTTCGCGAGTATTGAAATCGCATTCTTCACCTTCAAGTAAAAAATACTGAAATCCTCGCATTTTACCAATCGAGCTATAGCCTGTTGATTTCAATTTTCATTGCAAATTGCTAAAACTCTATTTAAAGTTTAAAAAATTAATTAAATTTAATGAATGAATTAATGTTTGACAAAAAAACTATATTAACATTGAGTGTCATTCATTAAAAGTTTAAAAAAATGCATTTGAAATTGAGTCGGTGAATAAAAATGATTTTATTAACTATTGAATACTTGAACAAGATATATAAAGAGTGATAGTGTGAACTAATGGTAGGAATTAAAAAAAGCAGGAGTTCATAGCAAAATTTAACTTCCAAGATATTTTTCAAAAAGTTGTTTAGTTTTATTACGCTTGCTGGATAAAACAAGTAAAGTCAATTGGACAGATCGTGTAGTTTTTTTATTTCTTCCAAAAAAATTATTATTATTTTATTAAATTTTGGAATAGAATTCCCCCCTCCTCCCCCCAAAAAAACAAATTTATCAAAAGAAATGAAATAAGAACAGCAGTTGTAGAAGATCCCACATGATTTATTATTCGAATAAAAGCAATCCGTTTGACAAGACGGGGCTTTTCTGTAATTTCAAAGTAGGATTGGAGAAAGCGTAAAAGTTGACAACAGTTTACTCCGCTTGTTTTCTGCAGCTAACACAATATTGAAAACAAACAGATTATAT
>JAOUZG010041477.1:6872492-6902402 GCA_026289955.1 Argiope argentata
AATTATCACATGTAGCACAATTATGATTTACAGGGTGTAAATGTCCATTTCAAAGCAATTTTTAAAAAATCGAAATCTCAATTGGAATTTTAGTTACCCCAAAATCAAGACAAAATTTGGCACTTTTCTGCAATAACTTATTAAAAATATATTATAGCTCAAAAATAAATTTAACATCATTTTAAAATTTAGAAAAATAGTTTTCTTTAATTATACTAATGTGTATATGTTGCGCATCTTTTCGGTGATTTTTTATATGAAATGTTTTTAAACCTAATTTCCAACAATAGTTTTAATTTTTGCAATAAAATTCGAACTTTTCTCGAAATTTCGACAACTATTTAATTGCGTACATTTCTTCCATTGTTGACAGTTAATGGAGAGAGATTCAGTTAATTAACTTCGTAGTTTACATTAAGCATAAGAAGTAAAAATGCACTACTCAAGACAACATGTAATTAGAAGATGGATTATCTCGATAGTTCAGCTTTTAATGATATTTTGATTACATAGGACTTGACTCATCAGGAAACTAAAGACGATGCATACGATAAACAGAACTGAAGTAAGATTATTTAAATCCATCTGCTTTAAGGTATATCAATATTTGATACTTAAAACATTTTTGGTCAGAAAAGCATGAGCATCATCACATTTTTTAAAATGCAAGATCAAATAATTATTTACAGTTTTTTTTGAACTTACTCTCTACCCAATGCATTAGAATTCTAAAACTCTAAGAGGTGTGCATTTCCGATGTCAATGAATTATCCTCAAAAAGTTTCAATATTACCAAAATTCAATTATCAATCAATCAATTGGTTTTTAATTAAATTTTCGTTCATAAGAAGATGCCCTCTTGCAAGATTCCACTATTCTATACACTTGTATATAATAAGATCCCGCTATTGTGTATACAATAGTATACTCGCATATACAATTTTCCCTTTTGTATAAACTTGTATATACATAAGAATCTGCCAAATAGATTAGAATCCACTATATTTATAAAATAGACCAACTGATAAGAAAAGTACAAAAGTATTTTAATATTTCATTCAACAAAACAGACGAAAATAATGAAAATAAAATGTTTTTAAATGTTTGTTTTTATGAGAGTATTAAAAGGGAAATAAGCATTTTAAGAGAGCATAGGGAAATAAGCATTTTAATAAAAATTTGAATATTAAAACAAAATTTTAAAAGAATAATTCTTGGAGAAGCACTGTAATAAGAATATTCAATTAAAACGAAAGGAAATTTTTAAAATAGTAGTTAAAATTATCAAAATACATTTATTTCGATTTTTTTCCATAATCACCTCCCACTTTTACGATTTTATTTTGATCCTCAGAGTTATACAAAAATATATGTTTCTTAATTTGAGTAAATTCTAAGAGCATTTAAAAAAATTATAATTATTTTTTTAAAAGTACAGAAAAGGAGCGATGGTTTCTTAAAAACTCATTGCATTTAAAATAACGTGACAACTGTTAGAGCAAAAGAACACATTCGGGCAAAATGTTCAAAATCGAACATTAAAGTTAAATAAACAACTGTTTAAATTTATGGATTTGCCAAGGAACCATATTTCCAGCGCGACATTCCGCTGTTTCGAGCTATTAGAACTTTTGGCACGCCTCCGGAGAACAAAGACTTCTATTTAAAAAAAAAAAAAAAATGAGACAGGCGAATAAACGTTTTATTTCACTGCAGGCACAATTCCAAGTCTGCTTGTTTGGATGGGACCCAACCCTCCCCCCTTCGCCTTCTTGTATTGTATTGTGTTCTTTGTAGAGTGGGGAAAGTTTATATTGCTTCACCACCTTGGCTAAGAAGAAGGGTTGTTCGGAAGATTTTAAATTGGTTTATTCGCAGTACAGGACGGTAAAGTCACGATTTTTTTTTCGTCACAAATCTGCAATTAATTCTTTTTAAAAAAATCAGGCTTTAATTTTTTTAATATATATAAAAAATAAAATATATAAAAATTGAAATAAATTAATTAATAAATATAAATAAATAAATAAATATATGAAAATTTAAATATAATATATATAAATATAAAATATCAAAATTTAATTGAAGTAATAATCGTTATAAAATTAAGTAAACAATTAGAACAAGAAAAGTGCGTCTGATTTTTAAAATACGTTAGTTTTTGCCCATTAATAATTAAATAAAACTATAATTGGTAGGCATAATCCATTTTAAACTGTAAGAATGATTAGATTAGGATGCTATTGTGAATTTCAAGATGCATTTTGTAAAGTTATTAAATTTTAGCATTCGAATAAACATTGAATTGGCTCAATACCTTCAGATGATTGCAAAATAATTTAAGGAAAATTATCCGAAGATGTAAATTCTGTAGAAGGCAATGAAATTTATGCATTTTCCCCCCTAATGATGTGAATGGACTTGCAAAATTATGATGTAAGCAGAAAACTATATTTTTTTTAAAAATTTTTGTATGATTTAAGAATTTTTAAAAAGAGAATTAAACTTCTGATTGAAATTATACAGTCGAAAAAAAAGTGGGAGGGAGAAAAATAATTTCAAATAACAAAATAAATGTTATTACTTTTCGATTAAGCAATAATATGAAGCGCGTAAATTCTATATCTCAACTTACAACAGCAAGGAGGTTTTAACATTTTAACATGACACTCTTAAATCTAATTTATATATATACTGGATAGAGGGTTAGAACATCAGATGTGTAATTTTCCCGTTATTTTCTTGTTGCTTTTGGCACCTACCATAGCCAAGCCTACTGACAAATTCAACGATTTTAAGTTATGTTTTAGAGTCTCTTATTTTAATAGCGTCATCTAGGGCCAAAAATCCGCCTTAGAAACTCATGCGTCACATTCATACGTTTCATTTACTCATTCGCAGGCCGTAATTTAGATCTGAGAGCGATCATTCCAGAGCCAATACTCTCGATTTGGAGGATTTTGTAGCTACGACACATTTGCACGTATACCAGTCGCCATGTAAAGGGAGGATTTTCGGCCGGCATGGTTCGAGCTCACAACCCAAGGGATGTGACTCCAATGCCCTATCAGCCAGACTTTTTCGGCCATTCTTTTCATCATTTATCAAGTATATAAAAATTTTGGAAAATGGAAATTTTCTCACAAAATTCTTCATCAGTTTTTGAGATAATAAAAATAGCAAACAATCTGAAAATTCCGATATGCTTTAAAGCTATTATTCGACATCTCGATATGCTAGTTTTGAAACAAGTAAAGAAAAACGAATCCTGAATTGGAAAGCCTGTAGAGTTTTGAACATGATTAGGTAGATAGAACTTATTCTTCTCATAAAAGTTAAAATAATTTCACAGGAAGTTTAAAATTTGTTTACAGAGCATCAGGAAACTAAAGTCTGTCAAATAACTTTAACAATATATAAATAGAGCCAGTGTGAATGGTCTCCCCGAAAATTTCTCACTTACTCGTCGGTAATAGATATGTTCCGTCTTCTTACTCCTCCTAAAAATTGGGGACATTCTAATAAGCCGCGAAGGCCATGAATTCTCAGATTTTTATTTTCAGTATCCAGAACCACTACATTTTGTGTTTTGTAGTTCTTATGAAGGCATTGGAACAGAATGGGATAGAGAACTGCAGAGAACTGCAATTTTATTAATAAGAAAACGTAGCAAATTTTATTAATCTAAGTAATTGCACGTTTGAGTTTCCGCCCTAATATACATGCAAATGTACAGACAGACGAACCATCAACTCATTGAGAAACCTCGTTCATATTTAAAAAAATTTAGATGTTAAAATTAATTGTGAAATTTTATTCATTTAGTTCATTACGTTTAATAATTAGTGTTTTCCCTTGAATTTGAGTATTTAGCATGCAAGACAAATTCCCTCAAAATTTATGAGAATTCTATAAATTTTTATCAATATCATTTAATAATCATGTATCGAGCTTTATAGTAATCACAGAAAAACAAGCAGGCATAAATTCAAAAATTTGTATTTCGAACTTGGGAAGGTCTTAAACTTGGAGATTCTTCAAAGATCTCAGGTTCGAATTTTTAGATGATGACAACACTTTCTTTTTGTATATTTCTCTTACTTTCTCTTTGTACATGAGAAGGTAGAAATAATCGTAAATGAGAAAATGAAAGGAAAAGAGGGGAAAAAAACATACAAGTAACATGATATTTCTTTTCAACAACCAAAAATTTCGTCGAGGATAATGTTATTGCACTCAGTGTTCTTCTCAAAATCGTTCGCGAAACTTCCATTTTGAGGGAAACTTTTCCTCAAGAGCTCTTAAAACGATTTCAGACAGGAAATTACTAGTTATTTTGAGGACAGAGGAAAGCTCTTTTCGAAAGGTAGGGAAGAAGTTGTGACAAATGCTCTACTTTCGATCATAGATCTTTTTTATTACGGCAATGTATTCGGTATTTTTTATTTTGGACATTTTGTCAGAGCTCTAAAAATATTGATTATCAGATGTGAATACGTAATAAAGGGAACCTAAAGTCTTGTTATGGTAGAGATTCTGGGATTTCTTCTAATAATAAAGCTGAAAATGTATGTGTGTGTGTGTGTGTTGAATTGCTATTGAGTAGATCGTTTGACCTAGAATTAAGAGCCTTCTAAGCGAAACAACATCATGTTCTCACATGATAATAATGAAACAAACAAAAATTGCATTTAATATTTGGCATGGAAGGGATCATAAAGCTATATTAAAAAAATAAACGTAACCAATATCCCCAAAGTAAACCAAAGTGATTAGTTCAAAATATGAAGTTTAAGGAAACTATTTTGAAATGCCATTTACTGCTTGTCTCTTGTATTCAAATCTGAAAATTTCATATTTCTTCTAATGTGAGTTATTGTGACATTATTTTCTAATAAATTAACATTGCGAAAAATTCCACACATTCTTCAAAAACAATAAATCCTATGAAATTTATTACACCAGTTAAAAGTTTTTTTTCCCTCGCCTATTACGCTTTTGGATGTTTATGCATGTGCATTCAAAATAAATCCGAATCAACCCAATTGAAAATCCGTTGTAAACATTATTTTTAAATGGATTATTGAAATTCAAGATAAAAAATCTCTTAAACAGAAACATATTTTTAAAATCTTTATTAAAATTTTGCAAACTATCTTGTGATAACTTAAATTTTCATCTTCCTCTATTACTCTGACTCTTAGAAAAAATTCCTCTGGTTTCTTTTGATTTGTAATCAGGTAAATTCCACCATTTTGCATTTTTCCTTCTTACATTCAGTGGCGGATTTCCGATTAGGCAGTTGCCTAGGCAACGGGTAATTTCATTAAAAAGGTGTTACTAGTCTAGTTGGTAAATAAATTTATAAAAAAATCAGATGTAATTATAAAATTTAGGATGTAACCAATTCTTTTTCAAATACATTTGATCGTTTCAATCTTTTTCATTATGTTATCGTATTTATTGCATACCTTTAATACACGGAGAAATTACTTATCAACAAAACTGCTTTGCATTCAGAACTGATAATAAATAAAAATTAAAATGAAGTCATTTTAATTGTTTCATTGAATGAGTCACTTTTGTATTGCAAACGATCCAAAAAACTTTGTCTCACATTTATTGTTTTAACAAAGTATCACATTTCCCATTTATTTCATTTAATATAATCATGCGCTCAAAAATAACATTTTTATAGGCTTTATTTGCTGTAGTCATTAACTTATTTTTTTTAACCAGAGCTTTTGTAAATGCAATGGCGACGCATTATCAAAAACTGATTTTTTTTGAGATGCTCGTGCAGATAATAAAATTTCAAATTTTCGGCAACGTTTTTTATTTTAATATTTAGCCTATGGATTTTTGTTGACGCCACAAATCTCATTTTTAAAATCACATCATGTTCTGACATGGTAATAAACAAGAAAATAAAAACTATTTTTTCAAAAATTTATTAAAATAAAAATAATCTTAAATAAATCATTAATAAGTTGTTAAGTTAAACCACGAGAGTGATCTTTCTAAATCTTTTTAGTATATATTCTAACAAATGTACTTATGTATTGTTAACTTTATGCCATTGGCTAACAATAGCTATGGAAATACCTATTAACATGCGTAAATTAGTGATTAATGTATTAATATCAGACTATTTAATATGTATTTTAAATGGATTTTTTACGATTGATTAAAACCAAAGTTTGCTATAGAATTGTAATTGTAGTCACAAAGCGTGCATCAAATTTAATTTATTTAAATTGTTGCTTTTACAGGCATGTAAAAGCAACAATTGATTAACCCTTTTACAGATTTTGACAAAATTTGATAAGAATCCGACTCTATTCGCTCACCTTCTGTACCATATTATTTATATAGTTCTATACGTTTAGTAGATATTTGGCAACCAGACAGATAAATTTAATTCTAACGGATTTCGTTCAAATTTGGAAGTCTGTCTAGATTAAAACATATCTTGTTCAAAGACAGACAAACATAAGGCCGAAAATACCTTTTTTTCGAACTCGGAAAAATTTGAAACTTGGATATTCCTCAAAAGTTCGTTTTCGAGTGTTTTTTTTTAGCGTTCAATGTATTTTCTCCAAATTTTTTATACGAAGAACTAAAAATATTCTGAAATGCTTAGCTAAATTGATCAATTTATTAAAAAAGAAGTAACATAAGGCCACGAATTTCCTAAATAAACTAATTCCTGCATTAAAAATAATTACCGAGTTTCCTTATTGATTTGATACAGTCAACGCCTATTCGTTTTCAGCTCTTTTCACCTTGTGGTTTCGCCCTTACAGACGTTCTCATGAGTAAAGGTGATCTCTATGAGCAGTTGATGATTCAAACATTTGACTGTTTTCTAAATATAAACATCTTTCAAGAAAATGTGTGTTGTCGAACTCTTTCTCGCTATATTAATTCTACCGTAGTTACTATATTCCATGCTTCATATGGATATGCAATGATAGTATTTTAAATGATAGTTGGATTAGCATTTGATACTATAACCAGCTTTCTGGCACAGAGGTAGCGCGTCTTCCTCGTGTTCTGGGAGTCCCGATTTGGGCATGGTTGTTCTTCTATGTGCTATCTGTGAGATGTGTGAATGTGCCCCCCCCCCCTGTAAAAAGGGAATGTGCAAGCGACTGTGATGAGTATGTAGCTGAAGTCGTTCACTTGGCCCAAGTTGACGCTATTTGAAACAAGAGACGCATAACTCCGGCTTTAAAACTAAGGATGTCACAGCGAGACTTGTCCATGTCAAGCGTCAGAAGTAACAACAATAACATTTGTTCATTATTGGACCACTGGATCATATAAAAAATTAAAATCTACGATCTCAAATTTCAAGTAATCCTGTGGGAACGTTATTATTCTTTAAGTCATTATTTGTCTTAATTAATTTAAATTGTTAACCAGTTTAAACTGGTTAATGACTGGAACAATCACATTACGTCTCTATCCCCCTCTCCTTATGTATATAATGATACTTTTTTAATTTTCAATTTTTCTAGCTGACAAACAAAGTTTCAGAGCTCGAACGATTTTAAAATGAAATAACAGCGATGATGTCAGTTACACGTCAATCTTTTAAAAAAGCATCTGCTATCAAAGAAGTATACATAATAATAATAATAAAGTGCTGGTAAAAGTTGGTAAAAATATATGCGATTAAAAGCTGTTGATGAATATTGCCATTAAATGGAAATATTCATCAACCCTGACCAACGCGATTTCAAGCTTCAATTATTCGTTGCCATCAATAATTAAAACCCCTTTAAGGAAAAAAAGGTTATGTTTGCTTTAAATATCGTTCAAAATTTAAATTCACTAAATTGTATAATATCTGTATATTTCAATACAGAAATGAAATAATTATTGCTAATTTATAAACATGAAAGCAAAAGCTTAGAATTCTCAATTTATAACTGCGTTGTTGAGGATAGAAAACAGTATTCTAATTATGTTTCAGCAATTAGAAACAGTAAAATTAACTATCAGGCAAAGCTAATGACACATGCATACGCATACATGAAATTATCAGGAGTATCTGCGAGTTCCATAAAATATCGGGAGTATCCTAAGCACATAGCATCCATCACACCGATCGTTAGAACTAAAACCGATATAATTAAGAATACGAACTCGACGAATCTCCTGAGTGATAATAAACTAACAGAGAACGCTTCGAGTCCTAAGTAATAGTGAAACAACAATGGAAATACTAATATGGAAATGTTTTAGTTTTTAAATAGGTATTTTCATTTTTGAAATATGTATGGATGAATAATAGTTTATGAAGGAACATAACTATTATTCATAAACAATTCAACTAAAGACGAAAGTTTAGATAAGAAAAAACGACCGATTTAAAATTATTCATATCTTTCTATCATTTCATTAGATAACATCTGCTATTAATGTGAGGATGTGTTTACAATAGAATATACATTGTTTTATTAGAAAGAAATGAAAATAATTTGCTTTTAATTTGAGGATGCGTTTTTAATAATACAATATATATTTTTTACTAGAAATAAAAAGAAAAGTTCACAAGATATTTGAAATTTTTGGATAAGAATATTTTCACATTTTTTTAGCACTAGTGATACTAAAAAAAGATTATTGCGGGTGTAAGTCATTCTCACAAAATAGAATTTTATTTATGCACATTTAAAAAAAATGTACTTTATCAAAGTGAATTAAGGAATTTCTTCTTTTGCAATTTTTTAAAACTTCAAAACATTTTCTAGAAATGTATATTGCCATCAAAAACTGGAAAAAAAGATTCATTTAAAATAATCATAATTTTGTCAGTTATGTTCGTACAACTTCGGATTCATATATGCTTTTACTTAAATAAAAAAATTAAGGAAATATTTTCAAAACATAATTAAAAAAGTAACATATTTCCTCTTAAAATAGAAAACACTTTTGAAATGCTTTATACTTAATAGTATTATCATTTCAAAACCTTTACTTTTATTTTTTAAGCAGAAATATATCTAAGGGGAAAAATTAAAAACAAAAAGTGATAAAATTTCAGAAAATTTAAATGTTTTTTTTTCATTTAAAAAAGTTTTTGTGGAAGAATATACTGAAGATAAATAAATTTTTTTTCATTATTTCTTAACCTAACAGAAATTCTGAAATATCAATTCACTTTAAAACGTCACAAAATATGCTATTATGAATTATTAGCAAAAGAAGTTAAAATAAGCTAAAATAAATTTAGGAATAAATTTTTTCTTCAAATTCTAGATTTATATATTAATAATAACAAAACTTTGTTGAATTAGCTCGAACTCAATCATTAAAAAGTCTTATTGATGAATTTAAATGTTTGTCACACTTATTAATCGAAAAAATACTGAAGTAATTTTTTAAATACAATTTGTACAAAAAGAATCTGTTTTTTTTTTTTACCATGAGTGATAAACTTGAAGTCAAAATAAATATTAACTTTTATCCGATCAGGAAAATCAAAAGGAAAAAGAATAAGATCGTAACAAGTTATAAAGATTAATTTTTTTTAATTCATTGAAGTTGAAATTTTCTGAAAAGTACTATTTATTTTTCTAATTGAAACATTTTTGTTCCATCGTTCGTCATTTTGTTTGATCTGGATAATGGGATTGCTTTTTCTCAGTAAGAATTTTTTCTCTTTTAGAATTAAGTTTAACAAAATGAAATAAAACGTAATTAGAATGAGGATAATATTTTATAAAAGAACTTTTAAGGATACATATACCTTATTGGAATCCTTTTTTTAAACTTTTTTATATAAAAAAAGTTAAATAGGCAGTTTTTTCAATTTCAAAAGAATAAATTGTGCAAAAGTATTTTCGAACTGACTAATGCCTTTTAGTATAGATTTCAAAATATTTTCTGAAATATATTTCTGAGAACTTAACGCTCTAATTTTTTTCACTCGTGATAAAAAAGAAAAAGTTTCTAACTTTTTAATTATAAAATAAAATAAAGTTTAGTTCCTGCATATTTATTCAGCTAACTGGAGGTTATTTGTTTTACAAAATTTGTTTAAAAATATTAACAAAGCCGAAAATACATCATGATTGTAAAATAGAATTGCTTGATCACATCAATGATCTAAAGAGAGAGCCCCACAGCATTCTCATTTATACGATGCATTCAATAATAATTGAAGAGAATCAAGTTATAAAACTTAATTATTCTCTTGACAGTTTCTTTTATAAATCGATTCCACAGTTTATAACGAACACTGTATTTTTGAATATCGTGTTTACTGATTATGCAATTTCTAAAGTATTAAAACATTACAAAGTTGTTCTTACGAATTGATTTCTTTGTTCTTTTATTGAAATTAATAAAAGTTTAGAATATCATTATAAATGTTTTGATAGCTTTTTGTTTCGCGTAAAAAATTATAAATCTACTATATTTTCAAGCATAAGAAAATGCTGCAAAATATTTTCTCCGTTTTCTTTAGATTTAAATATCGAAGAAAATCACTGTTCTATAGTTATTTCTTTCTTACTGAATTTGAATGAAGAAACTTTAATAGAATTTATTTTTTGATCGGTAGAATATCTTCAAACAGAAAGCAAATATAATCGGTTCAAATCTGTGTTTTACCAATTAACTAACCCTAACGCTATGATTTTTTTTGCTCCTCACAGTTATTTAAAGAATAACTCTTCCGAAAATGCAAACACTGCAAAAACTCACACGAGTGCGGTTTTACTGAAACCCGCCGGAACGAAAATGCAGCGAACGCGCGTTCGCATCACGAACTCCGCATTTCTGCCGTCAAAAAAGGAATTCGAAAGAACAACTAAAGTGTTAATGAAATCCTTCCTAAGGCATCCGCGCAGAGTACGAAAAACAGCAAAATAAACAATCGGCTCTGCACATCGTGATCTTATGTACGAAAAGGGTGGCAATGTGGGGTGGAGAAGAGAAGAAGGAAGCGGATAAAAGTAAGATCTTTCTTTTCCAATACCTGTGAATATATCTCGCGAAGAGAAACAACACCCAACAAATGCCGCCATGTTTGGTCATCCAATGCAATGCGGAGCTTAGATTTCGGAAAGTGTTTTATTCTTTAAGATCAGTATGTCCGGACAATAGGAGTTGTCTCCCTAAAATTTTCTCATATATTTTTAATAGATATTATATCTTACAGAATATCTTGCATGGAAATACAATAGTTAAGAAATGTTAACCTTAGGAGTAAATTGATCATTTTTACTGAATTTGTCTTGTGATCATTGAAAATCTTTTGACAATTAATTCCAGGCATGGCGCATATAATATGTCAACATTAAATTTGTGTCTGAGATGCGTTTTTTTCTGCTGATTGAAACAAATTCACAGAATTACACTTGAAGTCATAAAATCCTATAACGAATTCGGCATATTTAGTTTATTTTAGTTTCCTCAATGTGAGGTTTTAAAGCAACGCTAAGGCTATTTCTGGAAGAACCTTGTAATTTTGAACTGCTATCAGATGACGAGGACGACACTTGAGCTATCACCAAATACTTCACACTTCCACATAACACCAGTGGAAGGATGTTTGGCCCCGTCGGAATTAACGTGCACCAGATTCACTTACACGACGGTTCTTCGATGACATCGGGTCTCGAAGTTGAAAACCTCCGGTTTTGAAACCGAGGCCTTACAACGAAGCCATATTTACGTCGTTGAGTTTTTGAATTATCACCCAGAAAGTACAGTCCGGTACACGATCAACCCGTAACTGGATTTGGTTTACACTTTTAATTGTGTTCACAAAGTAGATGTTAAATCTTTGTATCAAATTTATCTATCTAGTTTTTTTCGTTTTGTAATTATAGTGTTAACTTATATTCGAAAAATATCCATTTCTCTGAATGGATTTTGCTCAAAATTTGATAGTAATTTAAAAAAATTAGTGAAAAGTATCTATATAAATTATATTTTTATTCATTTAAATTGTTTCAATGAATGAGTCACTTTAGTATAGCAAACGATCCAAAAAACATTGTCCAGCATTTATTGTTAAAAAAAATATCACATTTCCTATTTGTTTCATTTCATACAATCACGTACTAAAAATGACGTTTTTCTATTTTTTTTTCTGTAGTCATTAATTTTTTTTATTCGGAGCTTTTGTATCTGTTATGGCAACGCATAATTAAAAGCTGATTTTTTCAGATACTAGTGCAGATAATAATATTTCAATTTTTCGCCTACGAATTGTTTTATTTTTTGCTAACGGATTTTTGTTGACACCCTAAATCTCATTCCCAAAAGAACATCATGTTCTGACATGATAAAAAGTACTGCTGGCACACTTGGAAGTGAGGATTGTATTTTTAACGGAAAAGTTACTACAACGATGGGATGAAGGGTTTTGAAATTTCACTATTTATATAAATTTCCCAAAATTGGCTAGTGTGGTGCAAAATTTGCAAAGAAAATAGGAGTTCAGTTATAATTCTCTTCAATTGATTAAAGTTCAAAATTACGAAAGTCACCCATAAAAATAACTTCGTGTGGTCCCGAAATGGACATATCGAGAGTTATATCACTCGGGTTACTAAATAAGGTGATCGTTATTCGGGTGCTCAGAGGTCCATACGAACAGAAGCTACTGCAACCGTCCTTCCATTTTAAAGCGGAACAAGAGAACAGCCATTGTATTTATTTAATAAAAAGTAACTAAAATAAAATCTTTCTTAACTTCCTAAATTTTTCTTATATTCAAAATAGGAACTGATTCTAAAAAATTGTTTTTTTATATTACTTGTTTCAAGCTTAAATAAAAATAAAATATTAAATATTAAAATAAGCTTATGATAAACTTCAATATGTGATTAACATGACTAACCAGCAACTCATTTGGTTTATTTTTGTTTATAAAACTAACTTTAATACGCAATAATACATTTGTTTGTTTTACAACGAGAGTCAGATGCTCATTAAAATGTTCTAATGTAAACAAAGAGTACACTTTTTAAATCAATTCCAATTATGAAAATGAACAGCATGAATTTTCATTTCAATTATCGCGATAATTTATTAAGTGGGTCGTTTATGAGCGTGAATTTCGTAAATTGAATATTTCGCTTTTATGCTTCCATCACTTTTATTTATTTCTTTCAAATAGCATCCACTGAAGAAGATTCCTTTCGGTGATTTTTGAATTTCTACAGCATTCGAACAAGGTAAACAAGATCTCGAAAATATCGTCTTTTATGGATGATCACACTTCGATAAAATTCCTAGTATTTCGTTTTATATACAGAAGCCTTTTTGGAGACATAATTCGTTTCAGTTTTGAACGTCGTGCCTGTTAAAGTGTTCATGGCAGAAAGTAAATAAAAGAGATTTTTGAAATTCGGAATCGAATCGTTTTCGAAAATGAAAAAAAAAAAATTCTTATAGAAAATCATTAATTCGTAGAATTGAAATTTTTTCGGAAAGATAAACTCTGATTGAATTCTAAGAATTGAAAGGAATCCAGAAAAAAAGTTGTTCCGACAAATTTTGAAATATTTCGGGGAACTCAATTTTTGCATTAAAATTTGAAGTCATCATTTATTATTTCATTATTCATTTGAATTGGCAATGGCTGAACTTGGCATCAAAGGCTCATCGTTTTGAGTTTTTGATGTCAAATATTTTTAACGACTTTTCTTACATTTCTTTCATTGCGTGTTGAATTTCCAAAAGGAGCTGTACAATATCGTATATTCTCTAATCGTGGATCAGAAAAGATAAAATTTAGATATATAAGTGCAATATTTTTTTCAGTCAGATTTTTTCAGGAACTGATAGCTTTCTGCCTTCAGTTTCAAAAGTAACTCCTACATTAAACTAAATAAATGTAGAATTATCAATATTAGTTTTTATCATGCCAGAACATGATATTGCTTTTGAGATGAGGCTTTTGGCGTCAACAAAAATCCGTAGGCGAAAAATAAAAATGTTATTATCTGCACGAGCATCTAAAAAATCATCTTCTAATAACTTGTTGCCTTTACATTTACAAAAGCTCTGGTTAAAAAAAATAAGTTAATGACTGCATCAAATAAAACCTAGAAAGATGTCATTTTGAGCAAGGGATCATATGAAATGAAATAAATATGAATTGTGATATTTTTTTTAAACAAGAAATGCGGGATAACGTTTTTTGGTTCGTTTGTATTACTAAAGTGACTCATTCAATGAAACAATTAAAATAAAAAAATATAATTAATATAGGTACTTTTCACTAAATGTTTTTAATTTCTATCAAATTGTGTGCAAAATCCATTCAGAGAAACGGATTTTTTTCGAGTATAAGTTAACACGATAATTAGGTGCAAAATATAGGAAATTGAGTTTGAATTTTGCCCCCTTCTTTCGAAATTACTAAATGAGTCCAAAATTTGATGGATATATATAACTTGGATTAAAAGTCCACACGCTAAATGTCAAATACCTATTTGGTTACATTTTAGGTACTTTTCCTTTAGCCGAGGGGCATCGAAAAATCGCAAAAGAAATTTGGTGGAATTCTACATTAATTTGTGATTTTTTACTTAAAAATCACTTTAAGAAATTTGGCGGAATTCTACAATATTTGGTGATTTTTTGCTGCCACCCGGCTAACGTAAAAATACCCATTTTTGAGTTATCGCGGTCACATATGCTCGACTTAACAGCATATTTGACCGCGATAACTCAGCAGATAATTAACTTGTCGTCGGAATTGGTCAAAATTTGATAAAGAATTATAATGCCAAAAAATATATGATAAATTTCATCGCCATAGATCGTTTGTGCTATCACATTCTTATTCATTGGAGTGAAATAGGTGATTTCTCTCTGACGGATTTAAATTGGATACAAACTCACGAGATTTGATGAAAAATAAAACATCAAATCTTATTATCGAACTGAAAGTTATTGAGTTTGAAAACATATATACATGATTGTAAAAATGATTTGATTAGACTTAGATGTATCCTAAAGAATAATCATTCAAGTTTTTTTAATACATTCGAAAATTGAAAAATTTTAGAAATAATTTGAAATATTTTAGATGTGGAATATAAAATTAAAATTTGAAATAATAAATTACAATTTGATTTAATTATTACAATAAATTACAATTTGATTTAAAATATTTTAATAGAGAAAGTAAATATGGCTGTAAATTCAAGAATGATCTGTAATTTTTCTTTAAATTTGTCAAATTCTTTCTATCCCAAAGAAACAAAATCTAATCTTTAGATCACTCTGTGTTAGATTTAATAAATTATAAAATTCAAAACATTTCTTCTATGGCGTTTGGAACTTTCCTGATCCAATGCTGTTACTTGAAAAAATGTACGTTCGTAGCAACCAATTGATGTTTTCAACTGAAATATTTGAGATTTTTTTTTTCACCAACTTTCTTGTGTTTTAGAGATGTAAATTCTGAGCAACTATTTGTCCTCAGGGATTAGTTTAGTTATACTGACGTCCCTTTATAAAGCAATACAGGGGATATTTTCTGATGGACGTCGTAATTATGAACCGTGGTCAGATGACGAGGACGACACCTTAGCTGACACCACTTTCCACGCAAATCGGTATTTAAATATTTATAGAGCTTAATTCTCAGCAACCAATAAATTATAATTGAGTTTTGATTCCCTTCATGTGGAGCCATGTGGTGGTATATTAAAAAAAAGTTGTTTTAAGAGTTCATAATATTTATAATAATACATTATTAGATGCATGGCAGATGACAATAAAAATAGGAAAAGGCATTCATATTATTCGACTGGAAAGTAGAAAATGTTTTTTAATGCTATCTCGACTAATTATATGTCATGATCAATGAGTACTAATATAGAAATAACAAACTTATTTATTTAAATGGAAGGAAAAATGTGATAGTCGTAGACATATTTAAAATTTTTTAACAGTAATTAAAAAAATCTTTTAGATTAAGTAAATTTTGTTTCTTTTGCAATTTTTTTAATTTTTAATCAATTTCTAAAGTTAACTCAAATTCATTTCCTCATATACTTTATTGTTGAAATGAAACTCAGATCCTTTTCATTGGAGCTACTAATATTTACCCCTTTTTCCATTATTTATGATCAATATATGAAAACTTGCCTTATTTTCTTTACATTTGATTTCAGTGCAAGGAATATATTTTATAAAAAATGTGAAATTTTGTTTAATGAACAACTACGGTTTAAATTCAGAACTAAGCCATGGTGAAATTTTTTTGCTGACGAAATTTCAAATACTACTATGCTAAAATTAGAAGTAAGAGATAATGTTAGACCAATGCATTAAAAATGACCAGAACGTTCTAAAGATTCTAAGATTATATGAATTACATGTCTAAAAGTTTGAAAATTAATCATATTTTGCTTATGAAGTCAAATCACAAAAAATCTGATTGAAATTCTTAGCAATAATTAATTTTCACTCACTAAAAGCAAAGGTGGCTAGACAGAAAATAAAGTCAGAATGAATATCATAAGGACTTATACTTCTAGGTATTCATTAAAATTAAAAAATTACTATAAATCTGATGCATTTCCAAGCTTATTTAAAGGATTTTCATTAGCGCCACAGACTTTTACAATTTTTTTGCCATCCACGCTTATATTTTTTTAAAAAACTACTATTTTTTATACTTTAGTATTCCTAGAAAAATTCATTTATGAATGTTTTTATTTTTTAAATGCAATATTCAGAACTCAAAAAAAAAATCCAAATATGCAATCGTCTCATATTCTATAGCTTTTCTAACTTTACGCCTCACAAAAATTATTTCCTTGCTCTTCAATAAAGAAAACAAATGCATAAACAAATTCTTGTAGCTTTTGGCCAAAAGCATTGTTTCTCGAACATTTCTAGCAATTACGAATCTGGCAATAAAACTGGTATTAGAAGAAAGGTATTGCATTCCAAGGTCTTAGGCTGGAAAAAATTTACATAACAAGGACATACGACTAAATATTTACTCCAAGGCTCCTATTGTTAGAATTAGCTATTTATAACAGATTCTGTGTTTACAAACACTGCATTAAACTGTGCTTTCACTAGATTTGAGAGATCCAGAAAAAAAATGTTTCTGAATTTCAAGGTTGCTATTTGCAAGTATCTTTTTTGTGTGTGTGATTTTATATTTACGTTAATTGTTTATTACAGCCTCTTATTGTTCCATTACTGTCGTTTATGTGAATTACAGAAAGTGGAAATGCTGTGTTCAATTTCCCAATAATTTCTCCACTCTATTATTGTCAAATAATGACAATAATAGAGTGGAGATTAGGTTTTGATGCTTTTTCTACCACTGTTTTAAAAAACCGGTTTTTTAAAGGTAAAACTGTCATTTTCCAAAACCGGTTTTTAAAATAAGAAAAATGGTTTGAAGAATTCCTATTATTCTATAAAACTTAATTTTTGCCATTTTTTATTAAAAATTACTAAGTTATCCGGAAAGATATTGTTGTTCTAGAATATTTCCAAATTTTTAAGTGGAAATCGATTCTGATAAACAGCAAATCGAAGAAACTATTTAGAGGTTTTTTAAAAGAAGCTATGGAAAAATCAATTTATAAGTTTTTTGAAGGCCTTGTAGTGAAAGCCTTATAAGCCAGATAACATCTACGGCACCGAAGTCGGCTTTTGTATTATGGTCATGTTACTCGGCTATTGACCCTAGCGTCGTGGGTTCGTACCGCTACCTTCAATCGCTACAGCCCTTAAAGAAAAACTTAAAAATTCAAAGAAAATGAAAGCTGAATTATCATTATTTGAGGCAGAGAATAAAAGGACAAAAAACTTTAGATTTGTTCTTTGATGCCATTAAAACTATAAAAACAAAGCTCTTTAACAAGTGAAGATTTTCAATTCATTATTTTGTACGGGTATTTTCAATTTCAGGTAATACTAAGTCTAAAATAAAAAAAGAAAATTTTATGTTTTTTAAAATCTTATTTTTTTAATAGAAATTAAGATTAGTGAAAATAATATATACAATTATTAAAAAGATTTTTTTTCGTTATTTTGTGTAAGTAATATGTATATGTAATCCTTAATTATTGTTTGATATTTTGACTTTGGCTTTGGTATTAATTTTATCTTTGTTATTTTATATTACTTAAATAAAATATTTTTCTCTAATCTATGTTTTTGACAAAAATTCTAAAACCCTCTAAAACCGTTTTTTTTTGGAAATATTAAGCTTGAAAACCGGTTTTCCAAAAAGAAGGTTTTTGTATAAACTCTAGTGGGGATCTTAATGAATTTCAAAGAAGAGGAAAAAAATAAAGATGAAATTATGTTTGTCGGTCAGTTAATATTATATACAATCAAAGGGAGTGACCACTTCAAAACTTCCTGGCATATAATAAAGGAAGATGAATTTAGGGTTAAGATGCATTTTTTCCCCTAACCAATTGAAACCAAATTTTGATACAGAACTACAATTGTAGTCATAAAATCACCCATCATATTTAATATTTTATGTCATTGTGTTTTTGAGTTATCGCTTTGCATGCTTCTTAAAGTGCAAACCAATTGACGTTCACCCCCTAGTATAACATGCGCGAAAATTTGATAGGAATCTACATTTTAGGTGCTAAACATATGCCCTATATTTTATCCACATCTTTAAGTTTTGTAATTATGGAATTTACACTCAAACAATCATCCAGACAGGCGTACAATGAATAGATATTTTTTTCAAAATTTGACAGAAATCTACTAATATAAAGTCAAGTTCGTATATTAAATTTCACCTGTTTATGTCAGAGGGGTTCGAAGTTATCGTGTTCACCCGCCGGCTGACATCATCCCCCCCCCCCGTACTCAGGGAGATCTGAAACGTGGAGATTGTCAAAATGTCGTGCTCGAACTATCTAGCGATTGCTTTACTTTTTCTGCACTACTTTTACTTGGAAATAAAAATCTATGTGTATAATAAAGGCATGTTTTGTCCCCCAAAATTTGCCAGAGTAATTGAATCGCTAAACAGCATCCCTTTCCCCAAGAGCGTTTTTCTTATGCCATCGACAGAAGCCCTTCTTCTTTTTCTTTTTTTTAGCTTAAGGCTATCTGAAATGTGGATTTTCTTCAACATTTCAAGGTCGTCGACTGTCAATTTTTACTTTTCTTTGTATATTTTGTATTTGCAACAGTAAAAAGAAGAAAAAAATCATCATCTAATGTTATTATTGTGGTCCTCACTACAGTAATCTTTATATAAAATAAATAAACTTGAAGTCTAAAAGAATTTTTCTTAAAACTTTTTTCTAAAAAAATAATAATTAAAGATGATTTATTCGTATATCTGTTTTTTTTAATTCTAATTATATAAGAGCAACAACGTGCATACACAAAAGATAGGTACTTAATATCGCCGCAAAGTACTCATATACAATTGCAGTATTCAAAATATACATTTTTTTTGACATACTTAAAAATTCATAATATTTTTAAAAAATTATTAACTTTATAGGGGGGATGTACGCAAATAAATGAATAGTTTTAAAGCGATTTTTTAAAAAAGTTTTTATACCTTCATATGCAAGGAAGTAATTGCGAAAGAACGATAAAAGTTTGATTAATTCTTAATTTAAACCCTAAGAATGAATGTGAGCAAACTCTTTCTTTGTGAGCATTAACAAAAGAAGTAAATGGATTTTAAAGTTATTCTCAATTTTAAAACCAACGCTTTATATTGTGCACCATATTGGGCAACATCTGCATTGTGCTTATGGCATCACACATGGTGCTATGCCAGCTTTTTATGCTACAAAAATTTTCTAGTAGAAATTACATCGAAATAAAAATAGTACTTTAAAAATTAATCCGCAGACATATTTTTTTGTGGTTTTATTGGTTTCGAAATTTTTAAAAGTGGTTAATTATTTATGCTTTCCCTTTTACTTAAAGGCCGCGGGGCCTGGTGGTAAGGTCTCGACTCGTGAGCCGCAGGGTTTCAAGTTCGAGACCCGATTCCAACGAAGAACTGTTGTGTAAGGGGGTTTGTTGTACGTCAAATCCATCATGGCTAAACATTTTCCCAACGGTATGATGTGATGTGGAGAGGAGAGTACAAGCTCAGATGTCGTCATCGTCATCTGATCTCGGTTCAAAATTATGAGGTTTGTTCCAAAACGGACCTAATGTTACTTTACAACAGGACGTTAATTTATCTGAATCAAACCAGCTAGACATCTGCTGAGTGATACTAGGTTAAATAGACCCCAAGCGTTTATTTTTATACTTGACAAATAAATAAATTTGCAGAAACTGGACGTTAATACAACTAAACTAAACTAAACTTCCTTTTTTCTCATAACACGTCTATTTGAAATGTTACGAAACTTGACGATGTGTGTCATCAAAGTTCTTTTCCAATCAGATTATTCGTAGCATGTAAGTAAAAAAAGAATTTTTTTAAATAAACAAAACACATATTCCAATGATAGCTTTTTAAAAAATGTTTTCTTTTATAAAGCTGAATTATTTAAGCTTTTCGGATCATGGAAGTTATTAAAAGCACACAACTTATATTATTATAATAATGTAGTTGACATGACTAGTTGCGTATTAGTTGAGTTTAACTTTTTCTATTACACTGGTTCCATGCCGTAAATTAGTTGTTGTTTTCTGAGTGGCAATACGGTATATTAATATTTACAGAATATAATTTTGAACACTTGATTAATAAAAATTAAATTAAATTTCGCATTTGATAATGCTTTAGTCGATTCTACAAAAAAAACTTGGACAATAAATTTGGTTTTATTGATAAAAATTGAATTTTGATTACTCTACCCTTTGAGACTAGATATTAATTATGAGTTAAAGGTTTAAAAAATGAAAAATTGATTATAATAAAGAATGTAGTTTTTCAGCACCCTCTAAATGTTTAAAAAAACTATCTGGTTTGAGATGGCAAATAGTATGTTACAGAGATATTGAAAATTTTTGAAACAGCTAGTAAATAAAATATCTATTTCAACAAAAATAAAAAGGATGGATAATTTAAAATTTTCATTTGCAATTTTCCTTAAATATTGAAAGTAGTTGAAGAAAAAGTTATCTTTGGTAACCAAATAGTTAATCTGAAATATTGATAGTTTAAATCCAGTTAAATCTTTTATGCCTTAATTTATATTCATGATTTCTTCAAGTAAACAATTTTAAATATCAAATTGAGCCAGGAATCAAAGCCGAATAATTTTAATAGTCTTACATCTACGTTAAAAAATCCTTATAAAGTCAATAAAAAAATCACTTTAGAAAAATGTTTATATTGAAATAAAAATTTTAATAAGACGTAGATATAAAAACTCATTAATATAATTATTAAATGCACTCATTAATATAACCCAAACACGATCTAAACTGAAAACTTTTAATTAGTTGTATCCGAATTTATATTTAACTCGTTCAAATACAAATTTTATTCTTATTAAATCAGAAAACTTTCAAACGGTGTTTTTAGTTAATTTAATAAAATTTGTATCGAGTTTTTGATTTTTTGATTTTTTTGCAAGAAATATTATTCTAATTTTTCTTTCATAAAATTTTAATACGCATATTATCTACTTTTCCACTCAGTCTAACTTCAAAAACACATGTATAATTTTTTTAAAATTCTGTTTTTGTATTAGTTTTGGTGAGGATGAACGAAACGTACTCGTTTAATCTTCAGCTTCCTCATTCGTCTTTTCAACTTTCGAAAGAGGCATCCTTGAGAAGAGACTGGCTGAAAAATGCAGACATAACACACACATCAATGCAGACGTTTAGGACCACTCATCATTAACTTATTATTAATGATGATGAATACCAGAAGGTATTCATCACCATTAACTAAAAATGTTGAGATCGTTAAAAAAAGTCAAATTTATAATATAATTTTGGAATCTTTTTAGCATAAAGTTTTAGATTTATCTAATGTAGCGATAGATACAGTTAACTTTAATATGCGATGTCATTCGAGATGATAATATTTTGAAGTCTGAGTATCTAATAAAAAGTTTGCCGTTGTAGCATTTTCACTCATTTTCATTCTTGCTTTCCTTTGCCATTTCAATGCTCTTCAAAAACTAAGTTCTCTTTTCTTTCTCCTTATGTATATATATATATATATATATATATATATATATATATATATATATATATATATATATATATAACCTTCTCGTATACGAAGTAAAGTCATTCCAGTCTGTCTGACCCACCCGAAGGTACACGGATTTAAAACATAAGGCTGAATGACCGGATCGCCGCAACAGCAACACTGGTGGTTGAGTCCTACAGGGACATCACCGGCGACGGTACTACACTTCCCGTAGGAAATAAGTTCCGTCATCAATGGCAGGAGCCACTCCCAATTATTAGGATGGAGAGATCCAACGACCATACCGGAAACATCTCATCCTCATTTCGAGTCATAAAAAAAAATTTGGACTTGAGATTTTGATGCTTCTCTAAGTTTCAGAACTTTTTAGCTTTGATTCGCATTATTTGTATCTGTTTGTTTGTGAACACGAAAAAACCAATGAAATTTAGAATATATTCAAGCAACCAAATTTGTAAATTTTGAGTGAAATCTAGGCTAAGAAAGCATGAATGGTCATGCGATCGCAAATTTAGTTTAGTTTAGTTATATTAACATCCCTCTGTAAAGCAACACGAGGGCTATTTTGGGACGGACCTCGTAATTTTGAGACGCGGTCAGATGACGAAGACGACACCAGAGCCGGCACCCTCTCTCCACATCCTACAGGCTAAAAGACGTTTGGCCTAGACGGATTTAACATGAATGGATCATTACTCGACGGGTTGTCGGTCAAATCGGTTCTCGAACTTGAAACCAAACTCCCTCATGAGTCGAGACCTTATCAACAAGCCACCGTGGCCCCTGAAATATGCTAGAAAGTTTTTAGGGGAGACGATCTGGCTAATTCATTTCAGTTTTACTTCCAATTACAGAACTGATTTTTTAAAAAACTTGTTTTCGCTATTTATGAAAACTAGGATTTATCAAAGCCTTTTCCTTTCTTCGGAAACTGTATATATCTTTTTTTTTCCTGAAATTTTCTTAAAATTTTTTTGATTATAGAGTAAAAAACAGATTTTCATTTCATTCATTCATTTTAGTCGCGTTAAACATCCAAAAAGGACTCGTACTGCACTTTAGAAATAATAAGCGATGAGACAATTTCTTTTTAATCTGACCATTGGTGAAGGCTGCTATTATTTTCTATTAAAAATTGTTTTAAAAACTTATTTAGAACATGGCATGGTTCTGTCACGAATTTCATGGCATTTTGGCCAGTTGTATGGTGATAGCCGTAGGAATGTTTTAGTTTTTAACTTTATAAGATTAAAAATACAATTGCTTAATAGAATGATTACTACTTAAAATGATTAGGTACGTAATATTCTTTTCACCCTAGCCATGTTGGATCTTGTTGCTTATACAAAAACCCTGCGATTGGAATTGAACTCGATAAAATCAAAATGCAGTGAGCTAGGTCGGTAAAATTTAGTATATGCATTTAGTACCTAAAATATAGATTCTTATTCGTCAATGGAGAATATTTGAGCCATTATTTGTCAAAGTATTGAGTGTATGTTGATCTGTAATTTCACGTACCTGTAACCTCAATGATTAAAATGAATGAAATTTAAAGGTTATCTTGTAAATGTAGTAACGAATCAAATTTGGGTGCAACGAGATGGGTAAAAGTCCTTCAAAATACAGAGGGGAGGAGTGTAAAACTTAAATGGAGAGGTTGCAAAAAAATTGCGGAGAGACCATCCCAGCTGGTTAATGTTTGGTTCGAATCTAGCAATTCTTCGACTTCATTTTTTTTGGGGGGGATTCATCATTACGGGGATAATAGAAATTCCTTCATATTATGGTCCTTCACCGACGTGATCTAAAGTCTATGGCCATTTTCTGTTTTTTGCCGCTTGTTTCAAACAAGCAAACAAATGAGTAACTACAATAAAAAAAAAGTACTACAACGTTTTTCTTCTTTTTTCGTTCTCACCCCAGATTGGAGAGGGCTTCGATAAAATCTATTGAACTTGGACGGATTTTCAATATTTATAAATTTGTGAAAATGAAGCTAAATGTGGTCATGGGTAGTTAAATTAACGCCATTGGATTGTTGTCAGTGTTTATTAAAATACATGTTACGGAATAGATTTAGAAAAGAAAATTTTATTTACGAGTAAATGATAAAAAAAATTCTCCGTATAGATTTAACAGATGTAAATTAGTGAATGATTTGAAGAAACAATAAAAATTGTTTTAATTAACAAAAAAATGACTTTTCTACAAAAATAAAAAGCGTTTTTATAAATTATGCTCAACATAATTTTTAAATATTTTTGTAGTTAAGAAAAATTGTTTGGCATAAATTAATTATTTGGTTTTTAGAGATATTCTTTCTTTCAAGATATCTTTTTAATTATTTTTCTGCAATAATTATTTCTGAAGTTATACGAAAAAAATTAAATAAGAATGCCGAAATTTGGTTCAGTGTTTGCTTTTTAATTAAATACATATCTTAAGAAATCATTTATTGTGATAGTTGAAATGATACTTTCCAACTAGCCGACCGCAAACAAAAAATCGCCAAATAATGCAGAATTCCGCCAAATGAAATTTGTTGAAAAATCACCGAATAATGAAGAATTCCGTTGCCTGTTTTGTCATTCGCTTCGCTTCGCGACTCGGCTCGCGTTTGGTTCGCAATTGGCGACATTTGCGCGTGTTAGTTTCAACAGAAAAGTATCGTTGAGTCTAACATCCTTAATCAAAAATGAGTTTCAGAAAGGCAAGAATAAAAGTATTGTTCGTCGTTTGAAAAAACTCTTGTTATAGGATTTTTTCAGTTTTTATTATAGATATTAGACATAAAATATTGATGTTAACATTTTCATTAGTCCTATTAATTATTCAGAATGAAACTCTTCAAAGATAATAACCACGAATAAAATTATAACTCATTCAAAATGTATAAGAATTAATCAAAACATTTAAAACCATGTTGCAAAAAAAAAAAAAATGCTTAATATACAAAACAATTTAATATTATGCCTAAAAATAGAGTCTTACGAAATCTTGTAGATTTAATCTTTCTAAATTAAAAATTCATTTTTTATACAAACACTATGAATCTATGGCAGAGGGCTGTTATTAAAGATTATATTTTTTAAAGATAATAAAATTATAAGTTGATTGTATTATATATTAATAAATGATATTGAATAAGTCATAAACTATTTATTCGTATATTGAGTAACTTTATTCATAAATGAAACTATAATTAAATAATTTTTATGCAATAAATATAATTGATCATTAAATATAAAAAATAATAAAACATATTTTGAACATGTTATAAATGCAATTATATTTATAATTAAACTGTATAATATATTTTTTAAAATAAAATCATAAATATTTTTTAAGAATTATATAACAAGAAATTTCACTTTTTAAAATAACATTTTAGAGCCCTGAATTCGAGACCGTGACCGAATCAATGACACCGGTTCAAATATGGCGCCCCCAAGCGGTTTTGTTTGAAATCTCAAGTTGTAAATCGATAACTCGGCCAGCGATGCTATTTATAGACATGTCCTCCCTTTTATCAGCAGTCGACCCCCACTTCTCTCCTTTCTATATTTCATTTATATCATTTACCTTTCCGAATAGAATACGTAAAACACGCCTTTTCGAACGTTTTCGAGCATGCCAAAGAATTCCGAGCCGTGACCTTCAGCCTTTCCCTTCTTAGAGAGCGGACGTTAACGAGTAACTAGCTGTCTGTGGCTCTAAAGTTTGCGCCGTCGGTTCATCGGTGTATGGGGGGTCTCAATTATTATTTTTTTTGTTTCATTTTTTTATCAATAATAAGAGTGAATTAAAACTTTTAAATGTTTAAGCAACTTTAAAATAGTTGATAAGTTTCAGTACATTCTTTTATGAAAGTATTTATGGAAATTTTGAGCGCCCGAGACATAATTTAAATGTTTTTCCAAAACTTAAATGATTTTTTTAAAGGAATTAAATAAATCCTAATGCCAAATATATCGTTCTTGTAAATAAAGAAGTCAGATATTTTTCAAAAATAAGAGATACGAAGGAAAAAAAAATATTTATTCATTATTCTTCATCCTTTAATAAAATATTTTATACTTTGAAATCACTTTATGCAGTAATAAAGTAAATTTTACAAAGCATATTATGCAATTATTATTTATTCCACATAGAAATAAAGTAGATTTAAAAAATATGATTTGAAATTATTATTTATTTTATGTAGTAATAAAGTAGATTAAAAATATATTTTGAAATTATTATTTATTTTATGTAGTAATAAAGTAGATTTTATAAATTGTATTATGTAATTATTATTCATTTTATGTAGTATTAAAGTAAATTTTTAAAGTATATTATTATATTAAAATATAGATAATTATTATTTTTTTATGTAGTGTTAAAGTAGATTTTTAAAATATATTATTATATTAAAATATATGTAATTATATATTTTATGTAGTAATAAATTAGATTTTTTAAAGTATATTAGGCAATAATTATTTATTTTATGTAGTAATAAAGCACATTTTTTAAAGCATATTATATAGTTATTATATATTTTATATAGCAGTAAAGTAGATTTTTAAGAATATACTAAGTAATTATTATTATTTTACGTAGTAATAAAGAAGATTTTTTTAAGTATATTATGCAATTATATATTTAAAAAAATCTTATAAAACAAATTTTAAAAGCAAATTTTATAAAACATATTATATATTTTATATAGAAGTAAAGTAGATTTTTAAAAGTATATTATGTAATTATTATTTATTTTACATAGTAATAAAGTAGATTTTTAAAATTATATTATGTAATTATTATGTTATTTCTTTATGTAACATTAAATAATATTTTAAATAATATTATTTAATATTACAATAAATTTTTATTTTAAAAAATATTTTAAATTAAAAATCTTTTTTTAAAACTTAATTCGTTGAAAAAATTATCAAAATACATAATTATAGGCATTAATATGTCATATTAAACTTGTGACTATTTGAATAATTTATAAAAAATAGACACATGTTTTCTTATTCGTGAAAAACATTTATGCATATGAAATATCGTATACTTATAATTTGTAGCCTTGAAACTATAAAACACTAGAAACGACATTTAATTTTAGAAAGACAAAGAAACGGAATTTATTCCATGAAGAAAAAATAACAAAATATTTCCTGAATTACCAAAATAAAAAAGCATAAAAGATTAAAAAAGAACATTTTTTGGAAGCGATACGATTAAAAAAATAATAAAATTACCTAATGCGCACATTTATTTAGTTAAAAGCTATCTGATGTACCCCAAATTACATGAAATTAAATACTTTCATCTCTAATATTTTTTATGTTAAATCTATTTATTTATAAGATATTATAAGACACAAAATCATTTTATCGTCTGAAGCGTTTTTTAGTTAAAGAGAGAACATTAATTAAACCAGTCCATTTTTAAAAATTCCAACCACCTTTAGCTCACTTTTAAATATAAGCTTTACACTTTTCTATAATATCATATTACTTATTCATTATTTCGAAGAAGGAGCAAAATAATGTTAGATTTTAACTTCAAGAAGCTTTTAATCTAATTAAAGAGGCTTCAGAAATCCTTTCAAATCTATAAAAATAAGTTACTATAAGTGTTTTAAAAAATAAGACGATGGAATAAAAAAATAAAAATAGAATACTCAAAATCACACCTTTTCTTAGCAAAGGGGTATCAACGTATTTTCTGACTTCAAAATTTCTGCATCAATTCAATTATAACGTTTTATTATTAACGTTTTTAAGAATTATTAAAAATGAAAAGAAAACAATTGTACGAAAATGAAGTTGATTTTATTGTAAAAGTGAGATTTTGAATTTCAAGATAGTATGACGATACTTCTACAGGTAAAATATGTTTCAAAGTTATTAGGAAAAAGAAAATCTGAATTTGCAGTACGAATGTTTAATTGTTTAATTAATGTTTAATTAACTGTTAAAATTGGAAAAGCTGATAGTATTCTTTCTCATTTTTCAATTAATGTGCAAAAGCGTTTGAATTCTGTTTAGGAGCAAATGTTTAACATACATAAACAGCAGCAATGAGTTTTATTTAAGTTAAAATTGAAAAAAGAAAATGGCAATTGGAAGCTTTAATAACAAACATAACTGTTAATCTGTATCTATACTAATAATAATGATGTCAGTGTGATTTGGCGCTGTACAGGCCAAACAGTTCATCCTACAGCTACTAAATTTGGCACTTGTGTATTTTGAAAAGGTCTGAAATGTGAACTTCGAAGCAATTTTTGTATTAATAATTCGAATTTTAACTAAATGAAAACTAAGCGAAATTCAGATGTTATATTCCAATAACTTCTGAAAATATTATAGCAATAATGCAGAACTAATTTTTGTATAATCTTAAAGCCACAAAAATAATTTTTCAGTGATACCATTGTTTTGACGTATAAATATTTTTTTCCAAACATTTTAAGCATATCTTACGTACATTTTATTGTGCACAGAATGAGGATAAAATCGAACCTCTTGAAAAATTTATGATTCATGGGGAAAATTAGCTTTTATAAAAATGTTAACATCATGGTGATAAAAACTCAAAATGAAAGATTAAATTAATTTGTAGTGTAAAATAAACCTAGGAAAGTGCTATGTACAGCGCATGATTATATAAAACGGAATGAATATGAAATATAATACTTTTTATAATAAAATATAATTGTGATATCAACTTTTCTATGAACTAAAATAATTTTGTTATTAACTCTAACCATTAATGGTATTTATGGCACATTTTACTATCCTGTGTATTTATTTTAATATATCCAGTATTTAATATTATCCTGCGTATTTTAATATATCCTGTATTTAATATTATGTATTTAATATTATCCTGTGTATTTTAATATACACAGGATATCCTCTATAATAATCAGAGTCCTTTAGCTAATTTCTAAAATTTTATTAATCGGTTTTTATTTCTAATAAAAAATGGTGTAAGGAAAATAATCATGTTTCATATGGTTTGAATCAATCAATGTTCTGATGAATTACGAATTTTAAATTTTTAAACAAATGCTTGTTTTGTGAGTTATATTTAATAAAATAGTTTTGAGACGCTAATATTTTAAATAAATAAAGTTCTACTCTTTTGAAATTAAAATTGATTGAATTATAGAAATTTGAAAGTCTATATTCTATAAAACCCCGCGATTTGAGACAACTCCGTTGACCATCTTCAAGAAAATACGCCAACCAGCGCTTGGGCTTTCCCCAAGATTCATCGTCTAAAATATTGAAATAGTAGATTGTACTAAAACAATGCTATCTAAAGTTTTATGATTTGGTCAGACTTGATCACAGAGGATTGAAATATTAGACTGTCAAGATAATTTTACTGAATATGATTTATCGAATCGAAAGACTGTAAAATTGAGACTTCATAATCGTTTTCAGAAATACATTTACGAATTGAAATAAAATGAAATTTCCTTAACCACATTTAAATCGTTTTGAAGAGAGAATTGAATTTTATGATGGATCAAAGAAATTTTCATTGAATAATTCTTTGAAATAATGTAGAAATTATGTAAAAAAATGTGATATATATAAGATTACATTTCTGAAGGATTCGACTTTCTGTAATCATATTAAAAATATAAATGGTATGAAAAAATGATTTAGTATTTATTGAAGTTTTATCTCGTTTGTTTCAAATGAGCGAATTAATGAATTTTACAGTAATTTTAAGCAAATCAGATATATATATATATATATATA
>JAOUZG010041477.1:6912659-6931212 GCA_026289955.1 Argiope argentata
CACACACACACACACACACACACACACACACACACACACACACACACACTTACTCCGTATGACACAAAGAGACGAATAGACAAATTTTTGAATATCTTAATAGAAGAACAAGTTTTCAATTCTTAGAAACTATTCACAATAAAATAAGATCAGAGAATAGACTGATGAACTGATGAACACAAACTGAAAGTTTGTCAAGGATTGAATGGTACACAGAATGCGATGAAGCACAAATTTAACAGCGCGCAGTTGAAAAGAGTGTATAAAATTTAGATATTCCTACTCATAAATCTTGCTTCCATATTTAAGGACCTTTTTAATATACTTCAAAATATAATGTAGAACAATGGCAAAGGTTCTTTAATTAAAAAATTGTTTAAACATCGATTAGAAAAAGTAATGTAATTTAAAGATTACTGGTCATTCGATATTTATTTTTCAAGATTATTCTGGTAATTAAAATATTTGGAATCTTTAAGAATGATTGAGTCATTGTCAAATCATCGTTAATGTTCGTCAAATCATCGTTAATGCTCGTTAATGCATTTCTATTATAACGCTTTTCGAAGATTGCATTCGCTAAGGGGTGGTAAGCCGAAATATGGAACAAATCAATCAATAGGTTGATTTGTTTCCATATTCCGCGAGTTCACCTTAGTGTTAAATACAGACATCTCATTCCACAAGTACGATCTCAGATATGAGGTTGATAAACTTCTGATATGGTGGTTGATTACGGCCATATCGGTGGGTACAGAATATCGATGATGGAATGTACCTCTTACATGAGATATTTTATCATGGCCGTTGATGTTCTTTAGGACCCAATCTTAGTTCCAAGCCAATGATGTCATGGGAATCCTCTCATGCAGATTTATCCGTGTGCCTCAGGACGAGTTGGAGTGCTCAAAATCCCCCCTCCCCTTGTCACCTCTTTTTTTGGCAAAATCAGTCTCACACATGCGAAAATACGGGGTGAATTTTTGAATCCGAGAAGGAATAGTATTTGATGGGATTTCCGTGATATGTTTTCCGTTTCATAAATGCTGTTGATTGAAATTTTCGTCGACACTCAATATTATATGGAGTTATAAGACATTTGGATAGCGAAGTTAATTCAGGATATGATATGTCACAATCGCAAGCATACCGGCGCCTACTATATAATATATTACGGCTCTATGTATTACATTCTGATATAATATCACGGCATTCTACTGTAGACACAGTCTAAGACAGCACTCTAGTGTCTATCGTTCCTTCGACAGTGGGTACCATGATTTCCACAATTAAATTACTGCATCGCATTTGTAGCTCGCCATTTGGGCATTGAACTGACTCTATAGTAAAAATCTATATCCTTATATGAATAGCTCTCCTTAAAAAGAGTTATTTTTATTCACGTTTTTGAACCATAGAAGAATGAAACTGACATAAAAAACACGAGTCTTCGGATATACAGTAGTCCATCAACGTGCTTTTTAAATCCATGTTTGCAAGTATGGGCATTGAACAGACTTTGTAACAAAAAAGCTGAATCGTCGTATTAATAAGCACCTTACAGATATGTCTTTTAATCCATATTTGTGCTAAGGCAATCTCAGAAATGTAATTTTCCTTACCTGGAAAAATCAACCAGTCCTTTCAAATAAATCTCGCACGAAAACAAGAAAGAAAAAGCTTGCAGAGACAGAAACTATTACAGCGAACTCATCTCGGTTTTTGAAGGAAAATTTGCAGGAAGATAATATGCCCTTTTCTATCACCTCACAAAGCGGGACGGGTTGAAAAGGCGCTGTCAGCTCCACGCGCAGAGCCGGCCAGAGAATAAAAGCACCTCTTCTCCGGAAGAAAGAGTGTAAAAAGCAAAGCTCGAATCGGTCTTAACGTGTTTCATTATTTCTGAGCCGAAAGGTTTAACTTAGTTTCTGCAATTCGTTCGAGCCAAACACGCGCCTCTCTTTGTGCGGGGATAAAAATGGCCCGATAACTTGAAAGGACCACTCAGAAGCGGGAAGAATTTAATTTTTAGTTGTGTGTAGAGCGTTAGATGTGTCGGAAAATGCTAGCTTTTAGTGAATGCATAGATTCGTAGAAGGAGACGAAAATCTTGTTAACTTTCATATCCGGAAGTAAAGAGCCAGAGGGTGACTTGTTTAAGCATTTTAAGATTCAATCTGGCCTATAAAGCAACAGCTTTCAACTGACGGGAAAATTAGGCGCTACTAATATTTTTCGACAAAACACTAAAATTTGTAATTTTAATTAGCCATTAAAGTCAGTGAAATATTTTTTCCCCGGATATAGTTTGTAAATTATTATCAGATGAGAACATGATGTTGTTTTCGCAAGGAGGTCTTGAATAATTAAAGGCAACGAATAATTGAAACTCGAAATCCCGTAGGTGATGAACCAAGCATAGATGGCAATATCCATCAACATCTTTTAATCGCGTATATTTTTTAAATACTTTTACCAGCATTGCATTCTTATTAAGTATGCTTCCTTAAAAACGGATGGATTTTCAAAAGGATGACCTGCTTTTAACGGTATTGCTTGGTTATTATTACGTATGCTTCTTTCAGAGCAGATGCGTTTTTAAAATAATGAGTAGAACTATGATATTGTAGCTGTTATTTCATCTCAAAATCGGTCGAACTCGAAAACACATACATAAGTGTAGAAATTTATGATCGTAAATTTAATTTTATTTTTTAAATTTTACGAAATTTAGCATTTCTTGTCAATATCTGAATTTTTTATTATAAAATTTTGAAATAAAATGTTCTAAAAAATGCCGAAATAAAAACTCTTGAAACTCAAAACAGTAAAATTTTGCTCTGCTTGTTAACTTATTTTTTCGCTGTTCGTTATAGTTTAGTCAGTATATGCTGACAGGAAAATTCAAAGAAAAGGGGAAATTGAATTTTTAGAACAAAATCGATATAAATAAACATAATTTAGGATATAAAAGGTTTTTAAGTTCCAGTTCCAACATTTGATTTATTCATAACTTTACTTCGTAATGTATCGCAAGTAACAAACATTCTCGTAATTTGTAATTCTTTACAGCGCCATCTATTAGTTGATAGAGGAAGCTATAAAAACCACAAGAACTTTGCAAATTTTTTTTATGCACTCTTTAATAAAGATATTATCGCGTCTCCTCACCCGCTTATACTTACTAACTACGAGTAAAGCCATGAACATCATGAGGACTTATATTTTTGTTCTCATAATCTCACACATGATAGTTGTACTTCGTAATTTATTAAAGACAAACAGTAATTATATATTAATTTAAAAGAGATAATTATAAAGAGACTGATGATCCTAGATTGTCATTACTTATCAGACGTTCTGAATGCTTCGCAGCCAAACATCGTGTGGATATAGATCTGGGAATAGAGCACGTAGCAAAAACTTTGCGAGGATTAATATCTAAAAATTGGATTCAGCAAATTGGTGGCAGAAAAAACACGAAAAATAATATTTCCGAGTATGTTTCTTTGTTTTATGCCAGTTACAAAGTATCGTCAACGTGTTTCTTACAAGTCTTTTTTTATAAAATGTCTTCTATTGACGATGTGTGCAAATTATCCCCCCCCTTCCTCTGAAATGGATTCCCAACTTTTCACACAATTGCATTAAATTTTGCAAGCCTGGTTTCGCCCATAGGCTAATTCGAAATAGGGGTTTTTTAATTATGGAAACACTGTATTTGACGGAAGATTAAATGATACTTTATATTCCAATGTTTATAAAATTTTACTATTTGGTCAAAGAAATAATCTGTAATGGATTAATATATTTATAATCTACACTTTTCAAATATATTAAAAGACAAGATGAAATCCCGATTAAAAGACAAGATAAAATCCTTCTCAAGCCGGAAATATTAGGGTGTTATTTTAAAAATATTTATAATTCTATCCTTTCTGATGTTTTTTAACTGAGTTTTACATATAATATATCGATGAAAAAGTAATACGAACTTTATTTAAATATATATTGAATGCTTAGTTTCCTTTGTCATATGGTTGAATAATTATAGAATTGACTCTGTATAATATTTTAGGATAATATTTATTGGAAAAGATTGATTCAAAAATTGATTGATTGAAAAAGTAACATTCTTTGGATTTATATGAGATGCTTATTTTCCTTTGTCATATGGCTGTAATATTACAGAAATGACTTTGTTTAATATTTTAAGATAATATTTGATTGGATTTCAACGTACAATATGTTTAAGCCTCTAAATAGTGGAATTATTTTAATTGTTTTTAAGAAATGCCTGAATATATGCCCAAATGTTATCGCGACGAAGCCCAAATCTATTTACAATCAAATATATAAATATAAAAAAAATTGATAACGTTTGCAATTGCTCTCATGGCACGATTTTAGAAAATTTAAAGAGTAATTTCCCTGATAATGGTAAATTAGAGGTGGAAAAGTGATTTTCCCACCTTTTAAAATGAAGTCTTTCTAGCTTAAAATTCTTATTGATTTTATTCTCCTTCATCTTGAAACATTTCATCTCCCAGCATTTATGAAATTAGAGATGGGAACATCAAAGGGGGAGGCTTCTTTTCCTTTTATCTTCAAAGGAATCGCTTATCGCTTTTCGATTTGCCGACAGGGGTTTTTACTTTCTCATATACGAAGGAAGTATTGTAATCACCAAAAAAAAATTAGAATTCTAGAATTTGAGAAATTGTTAAGTTTCAGAGTTCCCTGAGTCTGAAAAATATATTTTTAGAACTATATCGGCGAACACAATTACTCAAAAATACTTTGAGCAAGACAGAGGGAACTTCTTATATAGATACCAACAAATTTGTAGATTTTTATCAAAAGAAAAAAAAAACTCTATCCAGAGAAAATCTGTAAGTCCGAGTAAAATTGATAACTAAATATGTAACGACTTATACATAATGGCGTAAATCACATCTAAAGCATAAATAAATATATCAAATATGAAATCAAGTATATGAGGGTCAAGTATATCAGTAAAAGTATACCAAGGGTTGAATATTTTTACAGGTTGTACTTTTGCATTTTACAACCCCATTAATTTATAAAGGTAACACTTAGATAAATTAAATTTATTTGCAGGTTTAGAATAAAATATATATAATCAACTCCAATTTTGTATCAAATTAGTCAAAGTTGTCTGTTAGTCCGAAATTTTTGCTGTATGTAAATAAATTACTGA
This sequence comes from Argiope argentata, assembly GCA_026289955.1. Taxonomy (NCBI): domain Eukaryota; kingdom Metazoa; phylum Arthropoda; class Arachnida; order Araneae; family Araneidae; genus Argiope; species Argiope argentata. The sequence goes on from JAOUZG010041477.1 coordinate 6,917,881, forward strand.
AAAATAAAAAAAAATCTAAAGAAATGAAATTTATGAATTTGCAATTGGAATTTTGTATCAAATTTAGTTTTCAATATATTGGAACTTAAGTATCAAAAATGCATTCGAATTTTTTTTTCCATTTGCATGTTAGCAGCATAGACTGCTTCCAGAAAAAATATCGCCGAAGATTTAGACTTTGTCCAAGGTTTTTAATATTACACCATGGGAGAGAGTAAACAACGTTGGTTTTTGCAAAGAAAGAATAATTTAAGCCATAATTCCAACCCAATATAAACAAGCGAATGTCATAGAAATTAGATTAACGTATAATTCGCTTTAATTTGGGATATATAGTTGAAGTTCCTTAGAAAGTATCAATTAATTAATATTTTATTAACTCTAAAAACTCTAACGCAACACTCTAAAAAAAAAAACTCTATTCTTTAAAAATAGAGTCTTGAAATAATTTTCAACGTTATAAATGAAGTCATATACAATACGAATCAGAACACATTGCTAGTAATATGAGAAGAGATTATTGATGCAAAGCAAAAAGACAATAACAGAAGAGACATTCTTTAAATATGTTCTTTTTACGGATTATTGTAACCAAGGTCGTCGGGAGAGACTGAAGAGCCTTAAGGCAACAGGTGGTAATGAGCCTCCCCTTTGTCTCTTCTGATGTTATCACCATTTTTTTCTCTAGTTATAGTCGATCATTTTAAGATTTTTTTTCGAAACTCTTATAAGATAAATAGCATAAATAGTAAATCTTTGTTTTCGGTATTAAAATGACAAGGAAAATTTTAATTTGAGATAAGCATTTCTACATTTACAATCACATCTTATTAATATTGGATACGCTAAAAATTATTCTTAATCATCTTATTCTACAGTTTTTTTAACTTTCTCGAATACGCAGTATAGAGAAAGTAGAATAATAATAAAAGAAATTCGAATTCGTAATTTTGAAGAATTTCCATGTTTCAGACAGCACCGAGTTCGAAAAACAGATTTTTGGAAAATTTCTGTCTGCCTTCGACAAAGATAACTAAAAAACGTCTTGAGTTAGACGGATGAAACAAACGATTTGTACAAAAAAATTTGTAGAATTCTATCAAATTTTGAGCAAAATCCTTACAGAGCAGGTTTGCCTGAACGACTATTTTAATATAAATTAGCAACATAACTACAAAAAAAGAGACCTGAATGGGTAAAACCCAGTCCTTAGATTTAGCATCTATAGTCTAGATAAATAAAAAGCTTTGTGCCAAGTCGAAAAAATGGCTGGGCACCTGTTGATCTGTACTTTCAGAAAATTATAAATGATTGATACACGCAAAGGTTTAAATATATCAAACTTGGTATCAGATTTGGCGAATTCAAGTGTAGCTTGACGCCAAATTTTTATTTGAATAAGTTAGATAAAAGCACATAAAACACAAATTCGATTTTTGGATATCATGAACCGCATGCCAGAGATTAATCGCCAAAAAACTCGCCAAGGTTGGCACGATAGATTCATTCAAAATGTTGAATTAAAGCTAAATTCTAATATTTCGGAACTATTGTATACGCCAGTGCGATGTAACCTCCTGGGATAACACTTTATTAGACAGTATGCGTGTAAGGTTTGGGAGACCACTCTCGTTGGTTAAATCATTATGATTCAATCTTACTGTTATGGTGATAATCGAACAGCAATATAAGTAAAACATTTAAGACTATTTTAGTGTTGGATCCGACTATTAATGGACTATTTTACATTCCGATGTTGGAGTATTAATGGACTATTTTCCATTTCGATGTCGGACTTTTAATGGACTATTTTACATCTTAATGTTGGACTATTAATGGACTATTTTACAATCTAATGTTAAATTAATAATGGACTATTTTACCTTCTAATGTTTGACTATTAATGGACTATTCTAATGTAGCACTATTTAATGTTGTATTCTACATGTGAAATAATATTTAAGATAAAGCCCATCTTATGCCAGACGATGTAAATAGTTCCAATTCTCAGGCAAAAGTGATGTCTCTATTATGGTTTCTCTCCATTATGAAGATATACATAGAAAATAAATAAAATAAGTAAATGGCTACTAACAGAATCAATATCCTTAAATGATTATTACGATATGATGTTTAGGAATGCTTTTTAAAGAGATTTTCGAACTATGGAAAAAAATTAAATTAAATTAAAAGACACGATATTTCTGGTGAACTAGACGCTAAAGGCGATTAATGTATAACATAAGGTTCCAGAGAAAATGAACTCAATTTTAAATTTAATAAATGAACATACTTAAGGTTCTAACAATTCTCTTTATGTCAATTCCACCATTTAAATTCTCTTAGGCCGCTTAGAATGCCAGATCTTAATAGGATACTTTTCACAATATATTTCTAAAAATATAATTATCTATTCCTCCTTCCCCTCCAACAACATTGTAGTTTTTAATATGTAATTAAACCTCTCCTGGAATCCTTTTCTTTGAGATCGCAACGTTAAGGATGAGCGTCTCTTGCTCTAAATGGATGAGACGTATTTCCTGCTCTGCTCATTGAAAAGGCCCTTTAGAAATTGAAGACAGTAACTCGGCGATCGATTTAGAAATGAAAGAAACTGGGTTAAGCCGCTGCCGTCGGTTCAGTTGATTCCGAGTCAAGAATGGAGTAAATCTATTGGAGGTTAATCCTTCCGTAATCTGATTTTCCGTGTTTTGGGCAGCTGTTCCCCCTTTTTTGTAACGGAAAATTTTGCTTTTGTTTCATTTTCTTTTTGTTTGGATTTTTTTAACATAAAAATGCAGCAAATAGATGAGATCAAGTAGTTTTATTATTAGGCAAACCAATATGGCAAATAAATTTGGTTTACAATATAAGTAGATGTATAATTTAACCAATGCATAACCAAATTCTTGTAGAAAATCGGTATTAATTTAAGTATCTGATATCTAACCTTAAAACTTAAATATCCTTTTTACGAAAACTGTGTATGGATATAGAGCTTGTGATGAAAGCCTCCTAAGCCAGATAACATCCATTGAGCATGATTGTCACTTTTGTCTAATAGCTATGTTACTTGGCTACAAACCTTAACAATGGGAGTTCGGCCCTAACACATTCTCCGCAATGGTGACCCACGATCCTGAATATACAACCTTCGTGTAGTTATTGTGACGCCCTCTACAGGCATCAAAAGTTGTAAAGCGTATTAAAAAGACTGAAAACATAACTAACAATAACTCCCACATGCTCGCCATACGCTTGGCGCAAAATGCATCGTTCCTCTCACCACCGCCTGGCTGGTGGGAGATAATGTGGTGGAATCTTCATAAGCCAAATAATATCCATCTGATATGAGTGTCATTTTTGTATAATGGGTGTGTTACTTGTATACAAGGTATAATTTAAGATTGGGAGCTCGGTCCTTTGACCTAGGCAAAAATAAGCATCCCCCATAAGCTGAACATTGATAAATCCACCGAGTTTCAACACTTTAAAAAGCATGGATACTAGTCCAAGTTCGATGCCTGATTACTGTTTCTTAAATTGCAACTATTGCTCATTGCATTAAAGAGCCAAGATCTTTTGGTGACAGGTAATGAGGCATTTACGTTGCAAAAAGAATCGAAGCTTATAAGAGAAAAACAGCGGATGATGGGGGAAAACTTGATGCAAATACTAGATTACGCCTGTACCGCTTGGAAGTCGATAGACGAACCTGCGACCTAGAGCCAGTAGCCGAGATATATGACCATAATACAAAAGTCGGCTTCGGTATCGTAGATGTTATCTGGCTTATGAAGCTAGTGTCCCACACCTGTTTAAATGATTTTTGTGTGCTTTATGGGAAACAATTGGAAGTGATCCTCTTTAACTACTTTAGCAAAGTGAAGTAATCGAGTCAGACAAGTACTGCAAATAACTCACTGAGCTCCATGCGGCCATTTAAGAAAAATAAAACTAAAAAATATAAAATATATAGAATTATTTCCACAAGATTTCTCGCATAGTCTCCTGCCATCCGAATCCATAATTGCATTGGCATATAATAATTACAAAATGTTAACTTTTAATGTTTTGCACTTTTCATGCACTTCTAATATATCGCATCATCCTTGGCGAATTATTTGGCGATTAATCTCTGGCATGCGTTTTAGTATCAAAAAAACTGAATTTGTGTTTTAAAAACGTTTTCTCAACCGACTGAAACAAAAAAAAATTAGCACAAAATTGTTCTTGTGATCTCAAAATCCCATACCAACTTGATATTGTAACGCATTATTAATGAGTTCAGATTATCGCGCTTACTACGACAGACAGTCATTCTGTAGTTGGATTTGGCTCAAAATTTGACTGTTGTCTGCATTATAGATCTTAAATCTGAGTACCAAATTTCATCCATCCAGTTCTTTTCATTTTGCAATTGTTAAATTAAATTCAAACAATCGTATAGATGGACTTTCTCTGATCAAAATTTACTCAAAATGTAATAGAAGACTGCAATTCGGTGAAAAGTCCTCATTCCAAATTTCAACCGACAATCTCAAAGCGTTTTAAAGTTATTTTTGTCATAGACAGATAGACTTTTTAAAAAATGTTTTTGCAACTCAGGGAAGTCTAAAACATGAAGATTCGTCAAAATTTCGAGTTCGAATTTTTCGGAGATTACAACATTTTCTTTATACCACGATACGAGAGAGTAAAAAGTTCAATTCTCTTAAACGTCAATGTTAAATGTATATGTTGCACCTCAAATGTTGAAGGAACTGCAAGAGTTTAAGAGAAATTCTTCACTATCCACCATATTTTTTCGATTTTGCGACAATTGGTTATCACTTATTTTGGTCTTCACCGAATAAAATACGCGACGAAAGTTTTAAATTCAGAGAAAGATGGCTTTTTCAAAAAAAAGTATTCCAGTTCATTCTTCAAAAAGGGAAATGGCAAACTTGCAAATCGGTGGAAATCTGTCATGCAGAAAAATGGAGGTAGCATTCTTGATTAATTAAGTCCGTGTTCCATTCGTTTGAAACTTATTAATATATAAGGCAAAAACTTATGCACTTATTTCTTGATATCGTTTATCTTCTGATAAACAGAGTCGAGAAACATCAAAGGCAGAATAATATTCTACCGGGAGTATGAGTTAAATAAAACACCATCTTCGTAAACGTATAATGTTCGAGAAAACTTGAACCAAATGTAAATTGAAGAATCACAGTTAGATTGGATGTTTCCAGAGTTCAAAGAATATTCATAATGTGAAAATACCAGGAATCGAATTAAGTGTTTATATTGACTCTGTGTCTTCAATACTACCTGTAAATGATCATAGAGAATCACAGATGTCTATTAATTAGCCGAGTTTAAATATTGATTCAGCGAATAAGAGTGCTGAAATGGTAGCGGAAATATGGTATGGAAATATCGCATCAAACGTGAATGGTTAGAATCTATGTTGATGTTGACTTTACACTTAACATTGGAGCTGAAATTACTTTTAAAATCTTTAACCAAAACTTAAGAGAAATTAATCTACCATGAATTGTACTTGGAAAATTTCAAATTGAAACCATTGCTCAATCGGTAAACTTAAAATTGTTCTTCATGTCGTAGAAGTAAAATATATACCAAAGTAAGAATTGAAAACGTGTACTAAATTAAAATTACACACCGCTTCAAAAGACAATGCAAATGCTAGTAATTCCTCCTCTAAGGCGGTTTCCACGGGCTTTGCAATCTAAATTAAAAGGCATTCTCGATAAATCAGGAGAAAGAAGGAATTGTGCCCAAGGTAAACAGAGGCACTGATTGAGTCCCGAGATTACTTATTATTGGAAAACCTAATGGAAATCTCAGACTGAGCCGAGTTCCTGGAGATCTCATTAGAGCAATTAAAAGGAAACACTGTCAAATCAGTTCTGCAGAAGATGTAATTAGCAGAACCGATGGTAGGAGGATATTTTCTGCGGTAAATATAAAAGACGGATTCTGGAATTTTCCACTAGGCGTAGCTGGTTTTGAAATTCGGACTCATTTGGAAGATATAGATTAAAATAAAATGCCTTTTGGTACAGCTTCTGATTCTAAATTATTTCGGAGAAGAGATCAAAAGCGGCCGGAGTATGTAAAGGGCCTAGAGTTTGACAGCATCATTAGTGCAGGATAGAATGGATTCAAGATAAAATCATGATTAAAGCTCTCGGAAGATAACTGAAGATCACTAAATAACGCATCTATTCCCGATGAATTGCAATAATGAGCATCAGAGGTAAAATAAATAGGATAAGAAATAAAAATAAATAAATAAAGATCAAAATGAAATCTGTTATGCATATTTCAGTGTATCACGTCAGAACATCATTTCTTGAAAGGCCAAGCACCACGTGCTCGTGCAAAGTAAAATTATGTTTTTATTCATTTTAATTATTTCATTGAATGAGTCAATTTCTAATTGCAAACGATGAAAAAAAACTTTGTCCCGCATTTATTGCTTGAAAAAATATTACATTTCCTATTAATTTTCCTATTAATGTCGTGCTCAAAATGACATTTTTCTAGGTTTTAGTAGCTGTAGTCATTAAATTATTTTTTTAATCCGAGCTTTTGTAAATGGGATGGCAATGCGTTTTTAAAAGCTGATATTTTGAGATGCTCGTACAGATGACAAAATTTTATTTTTCTCCTAAGGATTTTCGTTGACTCCAAAAACTTCATACCAAAAACAACATCATGCTCTGACATGAAAATAATTCTGTCGATAGACTGACATATACTTAGAAATATCTGCGAATTTAGATTTATACCGTCTCTGAAGACAGCTTTGAAATTAAAGCAATGGCAATAACATAAAACTGTATACCAGAAAACCACATATTGAAAGTAAAAATCATATTTAAAAAACTGACTTAATCAGTCAAAAACAAAACTTATAAAAATGTTTTACTTTTTATGATTTTAATTAACTATTTATTAATAAATGCGCATTTAAATATTTGTTTAAAAGAGTACAAAACAGGTTGCAATATAAAATAAATTTTAAAACATAAATACAAGCGTAATGCTTATTTGTACTAATATTAAAATAACTGGTTTTATGATGTAGAGCAGAGTTATGGAGTGTTTTATAATAGTAATACAGACATAAATAAAAAATCCTTATCCATAAAATTTATTTGTATCTTTCATTTTCGATTAGAAATTTATCAAAAGAGGCCAAGAGAAGTATAAAGATAAATAATTCAAGTAAGTTTTTCCGTTTTTAAATATTTTTATTACAAAAATGACTTCATGGGATGAGATCTATGTCGATGGTTTTAATTTTTGAATTGGAATCCGTATTTATTTTGTAAGAGATAAAAAACGCAAATGGAAACGCGTTATAATCTGTATAAATCCATTATTTACTCTTGAATAAAAGCAAGTAAATGGTTTATTGATCATACTATAGATAGAAACACTGACTGTTACAATTTTTATAGATCTGAGAATTTCTGAAAACACAAGGTGTCGAATTTTTATTAATCAATAAAAACCTAACTTTCCCGCAAAAATTTTTCATTTCCCCACCGCCAAATAAGTAAAGCTTCAGTTTGTTTTTCTCCCACGCTAATCAGGTTAGGTTTAGCATGTTTTCGACAGATTTCAAAATTTATGTTTATTTCCTTAGTGTCTGATGCTCTTAAAATTAAACATTGTTAATTAATCGACTTTTTTTTATTCTTTTCGAAGTACTTTTGAATATTTTAATTCAAAACAGAAATATGAGAATAAAGGAAATTAAAAATTTCTAATCTGTATATCGTTACCCCAACTGGCGTAATAAATTCACGCATGTGCAGTGCGTTCTGATTTATTTTCAACGGATGTGAACTTAATTTCGTTTTGACAAGACATTTTTTTGAAATTTTTAAATATTAATTTTAATGATGTAAAAAAGTAACTAAAATAAAAAATTTCTTTGTTGACCTAAGAAGGGATTGACTTAATTTTTTTATATTAATTTTGTTGTTGTTGCACATCACGTTTTCCAAAGCGTCATTTTGTCAGTCTTTTGTGTATTAACAAGCCCCGAAATTATACATTAAAATTACGATTGATTGTTTGTTAAAAACCTGACTGAAATTCAGAAATAAACTTCCTCAATGAACTAACTAAGAAGTTATTAAATGTTAGAGTTCCGAAAGTCAGCTTTTATAACCATTTTGAATGCGTGTAGATGACGCAAGTTTCAGATAGGAAACAGTTTATAAATCTTATATAAATAATTTTTTTATAAAGATACCCCCCCCCACACACACGGGCCCGTTAGTTTTAAGACAAAAAAAAAGCCCACATTACTGGAAAATATGAAGAGTTATTTAAATAGTTCCTTCCGTTTGAAAGATTTGATTCTGAGTATCTTATTAATTAGCGCCCAGGGAGACTGGACAGACGAATTTGTGCTATCATTAAAAAAAGGTTATTCTGATGTAGGTCTTCTCTTGGTGGTCTTCTAAAGTTCCTCTGTCTAGAAAGTCCCAGAGTAATAAGCCGCACAATAGGTGTTTCCTTACAAGAGAACTGTCAAATGTTCTTGGGGATGCCAATGGCGCACAGCCAATGTCAAGGGGGGGAAAACTCTGTTCGCTGGATAAATACAATGGTAAAATAATGAATTAATCAAAAGAACAAGAAAAAAAAGAAATCTGGGTATTGCTCAATGAATAAAAGATACGATTATACTGAGAGAAGAATCCAACAAAATACTTTATTACGAAATCTTGTTTAACTTGACTTCTTTTATGATTATAATTTTCATGGGCAAAAAGATTATTTTCATCGACTTTTCAATCACTTTATGATGTCCTAGAAGTCTGAAATTTTTTACTCATTGTACCACCTTGGAGATATTTCAATGTTTTTATATAACAGTTTAATTATCAGTTGTATACATATACAGTTATATTTAATTTTAATTAAATTTTTATTCGTATTGAGAAGCGTCATCAGGCCATGACTGTGAGTAAAAAAAATTATTAAAAAATTAAGTCAATTTCTACTCGGGTCAACAAAGATTTTTTTTTATTTTAGTTACTTTTTATTAAATAACTACAATTAATATGAATAATTTATCAAAAAAAATGATTGATTTTCGTAAGAATTGAAGTAGCATTCTTCACTTTCCAAGTGAAAAATACCGAAGTCCTCACAATTTACCTATTGAACTACCCATTGACTTCAATTATCATTATAAACTGTTAAAACTCTATTTAATGTATTACAAATTAATAAAACTTGATTATTGAATTATTATTTGAAATAACTGTATTAACATCCAGTGCCATCCACTACAAATTAATAAAAGATTTAAATAAAAATTATTTGAACTTGAATGAATGAATGGAAAATAATTTATTAAGGATTGAAAATTTGAACAAGATGTATATAGGGAGAATGTGAACTAGTAGTTGGAATTGAATAATTTAAAAATTTCAGGTAAATTTAGAAATACATGACTAATGTACTATATAATAATGTTTTAATAATGCACTGAAATATAATTCTTATCACAAATATGGCGATCATCACAAAAGCAAAAACAATTAAAGGTATGAATAGTTAAAAACATAAAAGTTAGACATTCGGAAATCAATGCTTTATTACTAAAAACAATATTACAAGGTAGTTTTTTCCGAATTTTAAAAACTGTGATCCATGATTTTAGAAACCTAAATTAAAGTGCCTAACGTCAGAGTAATGATATTTCTTTCTTTTTTAAAGTCGAATAGCACTCGTATTTTTTCTGTTTTAGGCGCCAAGGAAGAACTTTTATTAAGAAAGAAAAACATTTATTATCTAATTTAATAAATGTTGGCAGAAATGGTAACGAACTGCGCGAAATTAATTAGTACACATACTGAACTAATCTCACATAGTGAAAAAGTGAATCTAATTATGTGATCAATGTCTGAGCTGACAAGAGTTGCTTAGTTGCATATTGTTTTTTAATTCAAAATATCAATTTATACTCTTCGTATGTATATATATATATATCGTTCAAATTTTCAATCGTTAATATTTTTTATTCATCCACTCAAGTTCGAATATATTAAATTTTTTATCAAATATTCATTTATTAATTAAATTAAATTAGTTTTTGATAGTTTAAATAGAATTTTAGCAGTTTGTAATGAAAATTGAAATCAGCAGGCGGTTGCTCAATCGGTAAAATGCGAGGATTTCAGTATTTTTCACTGGCTTGACGAAGATATTAAATTCACATTTCCATTTTTTACAAATTGTGGAAAGATATACATTTAAGATCTTGTTATTTGAACACCAAAAATTGATTCTTGACTCATCAGTGGAACGTGATTCGCAATCTGGGAATCCCTGCTGTAAGGCAACTTGGAGGATATGATAACTTGGACTATGAAGTACGCTATTATAATTGTTATTATGTAGTTTTATATTATATAAATTCATTAAAATATTCAATATTCAATATTAATTATATATTAAAATATTCAAAAAAATTGTTAAACAATTGTTAAAAGAATAAATTTATTAGAAATATGATAAAATGCCTAGTTTACAAACTTCATATTCTTTTACTTTTTTCAATATTTTTATCTTAGTAAAAAAAAGAAAAAACCTAATAAGTTTTAGTACACTAAAAAGAGTCTCTTTAATTATTTTTAATTTGCCAGTTTTCAATTCATATTACATGTTCTATGGGACTTTTATTAATCAGTATTGAATTAATAATTGTAAATTTTAAGTTCCGAACAACATATTAGAAATTCTTAATTATTTTAAAGCCCATTTTTAATTAATTATTCTATAAAAGTATACAGCGTCTCTAAGGAATAAGTTCAGAAACGTGAAATTATCAAAACGTTATAATAATGAAAATAAATGAAAGTTTTAAATCTTTTTACAGTAATTCTCATATCTGTTGAATAATTGTTCCCAAATAGTTTTGAAATTAATAAAATGGTCTTAAAAACATTTCAGCGTATAAAATACACAATAAAATACATTTATTCTTTCTTTACAGCAGAAGAAAAACAGACGCAAATAAATGAAGATATAAAAATACAAAGAAAGACAAAAAAGGAGAACTGTCGGCGAGATTAAAAAAAAAATGCATCGGCGCAGAAGAGATCTTGATTATTTTTCATTCCGAGTGAAATATCAAAGGAATTCCTGTCCGTGCCCACGCAGTTCGTTTTAATGATCCGCATTCAAATCAAAGATTCCCAACATTCGAATTAATTGTGCATTTTCCCAACTTTTCCAACATTTAAATTCTGTTTCTATTCCGAATGGGGGGAGGACGAATAAATGATTCCGGGAGTTATAATAATGATCTGCGGAAACAGGATCTGTGGAAGGATTTTCGAGTCTAATTTGCATATTAAGGCGTCTTTTCCTTAAGCGGTGGGGATGCGCTTTTGAAGCTTATGCTTGTCAAAATCCCATCCCCATTTTTCTCTTCTTAAGAAGCAACTGATCTTTTGGAAAAATATTTGTTCTGATCGTTATGGATTGGGGAATACTGGGAAAGTCGTTTCTGATGGGTTTTCAGTATTATCTTTTTGAATGACTCTCCTGGAGGTAATACATATTTTAAATGGTGAAACTGTTTTGTTTCTTTGAGTTTTGAGCCCTAAATTACAGGAATGATTAAAACTATTTTATCGTCAAATTTCTGACCAATCGAACCTATCTGAGTTTCAAATAATGAACTGCCAGAAACAGAATCTGGGAAAGGATTTTCGAATTTAATTTGCATGTAAAAGTATCCCTGTCTTAAGAGATATGCTTTTAAAGCTTTTGTCAATCGAAAAATCCTCCTAATGACGCTTCATTTTAAAGAAATAATTAGCTTCTACAATGAACATTAGTCTCGGTTGATAATGTTGTAGCAATACCGGTAACAAAAGTCGAATTATTTGATGGATTTTAGATATCAAATATTTGAATGATTAGTTGTAGACAAAATTAGAGGGAGTTATCTCCCCATAACTTTCCCGCATATTCTCTCATGATGATGTTACTTCAGAGAATGCCTTACATGGCAATGGTGTACAATAATCACAAAATATTAAGCTTTGGCGTTAATTTAGCATTTTTATTGAAACTATCGTGTCATTCTTGGCGAGTTATTTGGAATTTAATAGAATGAAACAAACTAGGATGCGGGTAATAGTATAATAAAATCGTATTTGCGTTTTGAACGCGTCTTCTTCAACCAATTGAAAAAAAGTCTGACACAAAACTAGACATGTAGTTTCAAAATTTCTTATGAATTTTTTTTTATATTTAAGTAGATGCGTTTTTCATCTATCGCGTTTATATGATTCTGAAAGTATAAATCGATCGTCGGTTTAGCACTCAAAAGATTTGGCTCAAAATATGACAGTTGTTTACACTATAGATAATAAATATAGCACAAAATAAAATAATAATAAATTTGCACAAAATTTTATAGAATTCTAAACATTTGATGTAAAAATCATATAACAAATTTCATCCATCTAGCTCAAGCCGTTTATAAGGTATATTTGACAGAGACGGTTGTTTTTCGAACTCATGAAGGTCTAGAACTTGAAAAATTCGTCGAAATCCGTAATTATGATTTTTTCCACGATTGTAGCATTTTTATCTTTTCGAGTATACGAGAAAGAAATAAAAATGTGCGTAGTTGATGTACTTGTTTGTTTTCTTTCATTTGAAGATGTTAAAACAATGTTAATCATCAAAAAATTCAGCTCAGAACAATTTAAAGTTCTTTTCATTTTATATCTTATTGAGTTCAAACAGTGGCTCTTGAAGAAGTTCTCTTTAAAAAATGCACATTTTCGAACAATATCTATCCGCATATAAAATTGTGAACTATTTAAGGGTGAGAATGTTTTACATGTGATAGAGAAGAATGATTACAAAATATTGATATTTGACCCCAATCTATTTTCACTAAATGTACTGAATCATCATTGGCGATTATTCCTTAGAATACGGTTGATATACAAGTAGCAAAAATGAATTTTTACTTTGGAATCCTTTTATCCGATTGATTGAAACCAAAATTTTCCTCAAAGAAGTACATATTTAGTCATAAGATCACATACTAAATTTCATTTATGCGAATAACTATGTTTTTAGATTACTGAATTTATAAAATCTCGAGGGTGTTGACACATAGCGACACGGTAACGAAGAGAACTAGATGGATAAAATTCGGCTATCAGTAACGAAGTGAACCAGATGGATAAAATTCGGTTCACGATAACGAAGTGAGCTAGATGGATAAAATTCGGTTCACGATAACGAAGAGAACTAGATGGA
>JAOUZG010041477.1:6952043-6980563 GCA_026289955.1 Argiope argentata
ATATATATATATAATCTTTTCATGATACCAACTTTTTGCAGTTCTTAATCAATATTTAAAACAAGATTTTAAGCCCATTTTAATTGTTGAATTGAAACTCAAATTGTTTTCATTATTTTTATTAATATTTCAGCCTTACATTTTTTACTTATTAATGATGATCAATTTATGAATATTCGACATTTTATACTATTGAGAAGATTTCAATATAAGGTACATTTTTAATAACATTTTTGAAAGTTTGTTGTACTTATAATTAAGTTTTAACTTCAGAGGCTTTTCTTTTCTTTTCTATGATATAATTAGATGTTTAAAGATGTGCATAGGAAAAATAGGAAAATGCTTAGCACAACGAATAGAACAGTCTAAGATTTTTAAATGCTGTGAATTATATATCTGTTAAAATTTAATGCATCATATTATTTTGTTGCCGAAAAGATGAAGACATAGTTACAAAAAATATTTAATTGAAATTTTTAGCAACTATTAATTTTGTCGAACCAACTGGTTGTTTAAGTCGGTTAATAATAATTAAAAAATAAGATAGATCATTTGACTTCAGAGCTTAATATATTTAGCATAGTTTTACTTTGAAGTGTGGAAAAGGGCAATTATCAACAATTTCTTTGAAGTTTTAATTAATTAAAAATTAAAGAAAAGGTTTGCATTTTTACTACGATGACGTGGAAAATATTATTACTCAAATATACATTTTATACCAGTTTTAATGTTTTAAAATTCTTTTTTTATTTATATTGTCGCATTTTAGCTGAGGGTTCGTTTGCCTAAAGAGTAGAGCATTAAGAATTCAAATTCAAGAACGATTATGTATAAATTTTCTCCCTTTATTTAATTTATATGCAAATTTAAGGCAAGTAAATTTAATATTTACAAATAATCTTCAGGGTTAAGAGTTCTAAAATATTCTTCTAGATACATAAAAAGACATAACATATATTTATATAAGTCTTCTGTTGTAGTGCTGTTCGAGTAAAATATTAGGCAAAATAAATCTGCTTAGAAATTGTATTCCATGGCAAGTTCCTTTTCAGGTGATAATATGAATTATAGTTCCCAATTTTCTTAAATTTTAATAATTTTTAGAAGCATCTTTTTGCACAATTTTCAAAAAGTGATTCCATCTATGAACTGGCATTCGAAGTGATTCTATAAAAAATTTATTAGCAGGAGTTTTTTTCATTGTCGAAAGGCTAAAGAAGAAGATTTATGATCCATATCTGAGTAGTTTTGTAGTATAAATAAGAAAGTGTAGTTATAGTTTTGCAAAACATTAGAAGATAGATGAGACGGGCAATTATATTTTTAAAAGCAGTATGATATTGTGGGAGTTTGGTCTAATTACCATAATAACAATAACTGGTGTGAGTTATTAAAATAACACTGATGTAATTACTGTCGCAGTTTGAAAATATAAAATTGTTTTCTCGTGACAATCATTAAGTTCATGCCTTAAAAGATATAAATGAAAGTGAACACATCGCATATTCTTATTGCATCAATTGATAGTAAAAGGCAGTTAGTGCTAAAAATCTACTTATAAAAATAACAGAAAAAAAATTCTTTATATTGAATCCAGTAATTAAATTCTGCGTGAAAATAGAAAGCATTGCCATAGATTTTGTGAGACCACATTGTAAAATGTTTATTTCTCCTGCTCTTTTATTCATATCAACAATATCGTCACGTAGGAAATTTTTGAATAAACGGCGAAGCTATTTTACAAGCTTTCATGCGAGCGAATAAAAACAACGCACCACTTTCCAGTTTAATGTTATTTTATTTATGATTCTTTTAATGGCAACGCTTATGTTTCAAACGATAAACTACATTGTGCTTAATTATGAAGAGAAGCTTGAATATTTTAGAAATCAAGAAGAAATTGCACTTTCGTTACGTGCGTTGGAAATTTTTGAGTCAGATCGTTTATTAGTTCAGCTTAATTCTTTAAAACAATGTTTTTTTTCCTAAAAGGAAGAGGATTAAAAATTGTACGCGAGGGTAAATAAAATGCCTCCGAATGATAAATAATTCACGAGTTAAGAAAAGCCGTTAATTTCATTATAGTAATTCGACCCGTGAATTTTTCAGAATAAAATAAAAACATTAATCGATTCTTGGAAAAGCAGCAGCCCAAGTATCTGTAATATCTTATGCATTCACAACTAAATGTTTTGTTTCGATTCATTTTATTCTCATGTTTTGCTACCTCTACTTATATGAGGCATATAAAAACAAGTAATATAAAAGAATTAAGTCAATTCCTATTTAGATCATTAAAGAAATTTTTTTATTTAGTTACTTTTTATTAAATAATTACTATTAATATAAATAGTTTATCAAAAAATTACTGGTTTTCACGATGGAAAGTTTTATTTTTCACCTTCACGTGAAAAATACCGAAATCCTCGCATTTTACCGATTGAGCTACTGCCTGTCAATTTCAATTTTCATTAAAAACCACTAAAACTCTATTTAAAGCATTACAAATTAATTAAATTTAATGAAATTATTAATATATGAAAAGACTGCATTAACATTGAATGTCATCCATTACAAGTTTAACAAAAGTACCGGGTGTCCAAAAAGTTCCCGTACTCCAAATTTTAAAAAATCATTGTCCATGATTTTTTTCTCAATTATATTAAATTTTGCCATACGAGTAATGAAACCATGGACATGTTTGAAGTTTTTTTCGGCGATCGACTTATCTCAAAAAATCTTTGGCCACCTCGATCTGACCATCCCGGACTTTTTTCTGTGGGGATATTTAAAGGACAAAGTTTATGCAGGTGATCCTCAAACAATAGATTATTTGAAAATCGCAGTTACCCAAAGGATACAAGAAATCCCTCCTAGCATGTTAAAACGCGTTTCGAAAAACATGCTCAAACGAGTTCAGCTTTGTCACCAAGAAAGAGGTGGACATTTTTAACATTTATTGTAAATGTAAGTTCAGTACTTTTTCCTTAGTTATGTAAAAATTTATTTTTATCATTGGTATAAAAATAATTTTTTTAAAACCTGTTGTTTTTGTAAAATAAATTCACAAATCATCGGTACGGGAACTTTTTGGACACCCGGTATTTGAACTCGAGTGGATGAATAAAAAGTATTTTATTAACAAATGAAAATTTGAACGTGGTAAATAAATATGTATAGGAAGAGAGTAAACTAGGAATTGAAAAACTAATCCAAGGTACACATTTCTATCTTTCAATTATTATCATATTCATACAAAATTCGGTAATTTCATGCCAAACAAAAGATGCACATTCATCCATCAAGATACAATAGTGCAAAACTTTGTAGTCGTCTGTTAAGCGATGGCCCACAAAGCTTCAAAAGATACGCACACACATCTCTTCCTTTGTTGTTATTGCAAGTGCAAATGTTACTTACAGTTATAAAACAATCTCAGAATTTAGCAGCTTCATGTAGGAAGTCATTTTCTTAGTTTAATAATTCTGTGCAAAAAGCAGAATATCATATCAGCATTAATGTTTAAATCAAGATTTGAGTGTAGGCCCCTGAGCGCAACAACTTGCAGCTGCATCCAGCCTGGCGCCCTTATTAAATTCGCCATCTGCGGTTCGGGCCTGGGCCCATCTCCCTCGGCAGTGACGCGGAGCGGCCCTCGCATCCAATTAAGAGAGCGCCGGAGGCTGGCCGGGAATGCGAATTCGCAGCGCGCTCGCCGAAGTGGTGACTTCTGCGCCAGGATGAAATGTTTGTCAACATGGCACACGCAACTTCATTAGTCGTGCAGAACGAGCACACAGCCCGAGATTTAGCGCTTTCCGAGAATACGGAATCGAATCGAGGGGAGGTATTTTTAGTAGGGCTGTGTTTTTCGCACTCGTTTTAAGCTCAAGAAAATAGTTATCTGGGCATGATTTTAAGTTTTTTTTTTGTTAGAAAGGAAACTTACCGTTGAAAATTCCTGATCTGAATACTGGTGATTTTTATTAGAAAACATGTAAAAATTCATTTTGAATGATTTATTTTAATGTTAAAATTAGACTTATTTATTTTTCTATCGTATTTCTAGGGTAATAATTCATTGGTTTGGATTTTAGGGCGAGAGAATTCTATCTAAAGATTGCCTTACTACATTTTTAATGTACAATTTAGAAATCCCCGTGCAAGTATCACATGGGACCTACAGAAGTAGACATCACATAAGTAAGAACTACTCACACTTCTCATTCGGTTGCATGACCACTTTTTACAATGGGGCACATTTAAACATATCATAGATATATCAAGTAAAGAACAACCCGAGACTCAAACCCAGGACACCCAGATCACGGGGATGACGCTCTCAGGGCCTGACAGCCTAACTGGCGCCCGGAACCAAAACTTTTTCAAGCTACTTCAGTAATGAAAAACCAAACTTCATTAGAAGAAGAAAGCGTAAAATAAACTTTCTATTCAATTCGGGGTACCCAATGATGTGGGGTCCGGGGTAACTGCCCTGTATGCCCTTGCCTTAGTCAATATTTGGACACGCTACCTCTGTGCCAAGGCGTCCCCCCATACTACAAATGGAAAAAAACATTAATCAACTGTAGTAGTTCTTCTTTAGGTACTTTACAGTAATTAGAGATTATCTCCATTATAAACTTAGATACCAATATAAGGTGCCATATTCCATTTTTACTGCTTTTTGCTTTTTTGTTTAAATGGTACGCATCAATTGTACTCAGATAATAAGACCATGAATTTATTGATGAAATTCATTGAAAATTAGATAAATAACATTAGTATACATACATTTTAGTTATCACGTTCAAATATGTTGAAACGAGCTTACTGAATAACAGTCAGCCCTTAAGAAATTTCTTATAAAATTTTATACAGTTCAACAATTTGTAATATTTCCATATATCTATATACTAGTTGAGTATTGAATTATAGTTTTACTTTAAAGCGGGCAGACTGCACTTTTACATTTTTTATAGAAACGGCTGAAATTTAAAAGGAATCTATTATTCCAGTAGTGAAAGTGCAAGTCAATTTTAATCTATTCCACTGGATCCTTAAATATTTTCTCTTTGTGAAGTTCAAAAATACTGTAATCATAGGAAAATTTGATCTCAGGATTTTGACCAAACCAAAATATTTCATACTTCTCTAAGTCCGAAAATACTCAGTTTTGGAGTTATGCCTATTATTCGTTCCTTTCCGCTAAAATATATTGAACTAGATGAATGAGATTTGGTATGCTGCATTTACAAATCTATTTCAACAGATAGAAATAAAAAAAATATAAATTTCTTTCAACTTTGAACGAAATAAATTCTCGTGTAGCGTGTTTGTCTGTCTTTTGGAGCACAAGCGAAAACAATAACTGCAGAACATAAAAAGACGGAGAGATAAAAGTTGTTACACGATTTTAGAATCTAAAGTAAAAACCAATATTCCAGTTCGAATCGAATTTTTGAGTGGGTTGATCGATTATCGATCTGTGCCTTGGTATGCATGTAAACACGATAGCGGAAAAACGCAACGACTTAAACATATGAGATTTGGTGTATGATCTACTAACGAAAATTATAGTTCTATGCCATTTTTGGTTAAATCGGTTGACCCCCCCCCCTTTCAAAGTGTTTAATACAAAACATGAATATTCATCATAAATCCCAATGCTGAAACACTTTATGTATCTCGTCATTAAAATATAAAATTCAGTTATTTCATAGTATATAATCCTTATTTCATGAAAGAAGAAAAGATCCAGGAAATAAATGGTAAACCATTCAGTTATTTCATTACTAAACTAAGAATTCTATGAATCAATTGAATTATACATTTTAATGGTAACAACGTTAGAATGAAAATCTATTTAATTCAATATGTGTTTCTTTACTATCAAAAGGAAGTCAAGGTAAATTCGCATCAGATGTGTGGTTTGTCTAATTAGTTTTAGGATTCATTAGATGTCTTACAACAAAATCATATAACAACGCTCAATTACATTTTGGAGACCCCAACAGTTACTCGTGTCATGTGAGAGTTACGTTAAATAAAATAATTTTATAATGATTTCTTTGCTAATGAGATAAAAAAAATTTGAAAGTAATCTGCAGTTTTTACCGATTCATCATTACATTTTTGAACTACAAATTTACAATGAAAAATATCTTTAACTGAATTTCCTAATCGAATATTTAAAGCATCCATTTTTAAAGATATTTTTACATAAAAACATTTAATTGTGTTTTAATGATATAAAAATATATTTAGGAGCTTGATCTTGCATGTTTTATTTAAGACCGTATGTCGAAGGAATATTGAAATAAATCTATGATTTACCAATAGATAATGGCTTTCATTTGAGAACAGAAATTTTGTAAGTATACTTGCTTTATTTTACAATTTCCACCATTTTTAAAAGGAAATTTCTTATATACTAACGATTCTGGATCATACTAAACTAAATCTATTGTCGGCGTTTTGTTATAGGGGCAGGGCGTCATTCCTGAGTTATGGGTGTCCTAGGTTCGAGTCCCGGTTTGGGAATGGTTGTTTTCCTTCTGTTATATCTAAGAGATGTGTGAATGTGCCTCTCCCCTGTAAAAAGGGGCCGTGCAAGTGAATGTGATGAGAAAGTAGCAAAGTCGTACTCTTGGCCCTAGTTGGCGCTACTTCAAAATGAGAGACGCCCCTTTAGGCTTAAAACTCGATGCGGTCTGGGCGAAGCTTGTTGATAGCAAGTGTCACTAATAACAAATACAGGCTAAATCTATAATCATAATAGACTATGTTTATAATAATACTAGATCAAACATAATCTTAAGATCCAATTATGGAATAATTCATTTGAGGGTAAAAACAAAATTTTCTTTTTCTTTTTCCAAGAATCCAAAATATAAAATACCGAATAGACAATCGCTTATCAAGGCGAAAAATCATTTTATCAGTTTTTCGTACTTTTTGAAATTTAAATGAAAACTGATTAACTCCAAAATATCTAATCAATGAAAATTGATTAACTCCAATATATCTAATCAATGAAAATTGATTAACTCCAATATATCTAATCAATGAAAACTGATTAACTCCAATATATCTAAAAAGATCTAATAAGCTAGCGTTAAGGTCTCAGACCTTGAGAGTTCCAGGTTCTAAACATGAAATTTCTTGAGATAAATCATATACTTGGGTCAGTAATCAAGGATAGATGGTGTGGTGTTGAAGTTTGTTGAACGGGCTCCTTCACTAGATATGTCACATCGATTTGATATTGTGTCTCAAATTTATATTCCAATATAGATCTCGAATTATTTTAATAGGGTGTGTTAATATACCCATTCTTAACCAAAATATTTAAAACAAAAAAAAATCAAATTTATATGTTTAAACATTAAAATACTACAAAAGGACTTTATCCACAGAATAATACCAAAAAATGTAATTATTTTTTAAGCAAGGATAGTTTCGTATGTATTTTACGAAACAAGCATTCAAGTTCTTTAAAGAACTGGTCTTCGTTAGCAACGACCGTTGTCGATAGGAGACAAAATGTGGACAGTAGCATCCATTGAATGGCCTCAATATATTAACTTAATTCATGAGCTCTAATTTGTTGCGCAATAAAAAGCAGTGTATGTGTCAAGGTCATAATTCATGCAGTGAGGAGATAAACCGAATGGGAAAAAGCAATTAGGAAGTAAAAGAAGGAATCGTTTACTTTTTCATGAACTCCACTTTATGCCATCACTTAGTTTCATAGTTCAAAGGTTTTTGACCATTTTCCTCTGATGCCAAATTTAGCATAATCTGCAATTTAGATGCATGATGTTAGACTTATTTAGTTTGTTGTGTTTTAAATTAATATTTTTTTAAACGCGCCATTCTACAAGCGGGGGGAACAAATAGTTCCAAAGGCTTTACTAAACTGCTTGCTCTAGAGCAGTATTTAAACTTTTAAACTCCAGGAACAATTAAAATTATATGATTTTATGGCATATTTCAGAACTATTTAAAGATTTGTAGCTTATATTTCATTATATTAGTAATGATTAACAAAAAGAACTTTTTATTAGTTAATATTAATAAAAAGTAAGGAAGACAGAAGCAGTTGAATTTAAAATTTGCGCAATGTTATTTTATGTATCTTTTTAATAATAAGATCTTATGGCATTGAAGTTATCAAATCATTAGATCATCTGAGGTAAAGATGATAATCATGATGAGATAATATCTGGCGAAATGTATGCATTATTTTACAAAAAAAAAAAACCCGAATTCGAACTTTGTAAACATTATATGAGCATTTCATATTCAATATTAAGCATTTTTTAGAAACAGTATTACTAATATTAAAGGGATTTTGTTATTTTTCCCTTTGCACCATCCTTAAGAACATTTCGTAACGTACCCTTTCTAATGGGTCCATGGAACTCACTAGTATTTGAACCTCACATTATTACCTCACTATTATTTGAAAGTTTTAATAGATTTTTATTTGAAAATTAATGGATTTTTTAATTACTTCAAAACATATTATTGGAAACAAATTCAATACAGTTTTCAGAGATAATTTTTTTGAGTACGTTTTCTCTAATTTAAATAAATTTTTAAAAATACCCTTGAAATTATTTCTTAAAAATAGTTTTCATTGTTTTAGTGACTGAATTTATAATTTCGTGCGTGGTGAAGAAATTAAGGCTTTTCTTTTATGTGCATGTAACTGTCGCTGTAATTTAAAAAAAATTCAAAATATTTCACATATACAGACGGTTCATGTCTAAGATATTATCAATACAATATCTTAGGTATAACTATCCTTTAAAGTTTTCTAATATTCTTTAAATTTTCTCATTTGTACACTAACACATAGCTAAAACACAAAAAGAACAAAAAACCTACCCTAAGGCGAATCTGATTCAAAATTTTGGCTTATCTTTAATGTTCTTTCATCTATTTCTACCATTCTGCAAATATTTAATCTTTCAACTCTAGGCAGACAGACATCTACACAAAAAATTCTTTATGATGTTTTTTTTTGTATTTTTTAAGATTTATTTACAATTTTATCAAACTTTTAAAGCTAAAGCAATATTTTCTGTTTGTAGAATTATATATTTTATATACAAAGAAATACAGAATGGTTTCTACATGTTTCTAAATGGCCTAAAATTATCTTTCTCTCTGCGTCAAATGTTGTGTTACCTTTCTTACCAGGAGTCTGAGAAAGTATAAGTAATCTCTCTCTCTCTCTCTCTCTGTATATATATATATATATAATTTGCCTGCCATTTTTAAAAATCGTAAAACAATCTCTAATTTCTTTGAAATATTAAAATTCTTTAGTGGAGCATTTTTTAAAATTTTAATTAAAATTAAAATTGCAACAGCAATTGAACTGCAGAATTGTAAATGGTGGCATGATATTATACATTATATTATTTTATTAAAAAGAATTCTTAGATTAAACTTTTTATACTAAGAATTCTTTTTATAAAATAATATAATGTACTTAGATTAAGTTAGATTAACATTTTTATATATATTATAAATATAAATATTATATATATATATATACATATATAAAGCAATTTTCATTTTTCGACTGGCTAGTTGACGTTGCAACAAAAACTAATAATAAATACATTTTTTACAATTATGCAAACTGTATTTAAAGTTATCAACAATTGTTTTAACATGCTATAAATTTAAATTTAAATATTTTATATTTTATAAAAAGAAATTTCCCCAAGTAATAAATCATATCATTTTCAGCTATAATTTTCTCTCACAACTATTCATGAATAAACAAAATTTCTGATGAGATTTTGTTATAAAGGATTGAATTCTTAATTATTCATTAACAGCAAAAATGGAAAAATTATTAGTTTGATACAAAATAAAATCATCTCGTTTATAAACAGAAAAGCAACTTAATTATTATCAAACATAAATAATAAAAGTAAATAGCAAAAATACTTGCCATATTATATTTGCGAATTTACGAAATAATAAAGGGTTTTTGAAAATACATTTGAAATGTCAAATTTGTATTTGTCAAATTTTTATCCGTCTAGCTTTTTTATGCTTTGTATATATTATTTTCATTTGCACTCAGATTCCTTCTTGTAAATAGATTACCTTCAAAATTTTATATAGATCTATAAATGTGATACAATTATTACAAGTCATATTTTATACATCTAGTTCAAAGCGTTTTTGGATCATTGTGTTCACAAAAATATTCAGCTTTTTATTATTTCCTCGTGGAAATACGAAACTTGGAAAGTCGATATAATATCGCAATTGAATTGTTTAAAGATTATAATACTTTCTATCTATATATGTATAAAAGTAAAAATAGAATTTATTTAGTATTTATTTCATAATAATAGGTACTTTGTTTGTATTGAAACTGTTTTGAGACAACTTTAATCAAAAGCTGATACAAAGATATTCCGATTTCTTTATTTCTGCGACTGTCATCCGTTCATCTACACCATCAATTAAAAACTAATCAACCATGCACTATCTCCAAATCCTCAACCCCATAAACACACAGTTAGAAAGGCGGTGTTAAACTGTTCATTAAGATGCATTTCATCATCTGGAGACAAATGTACTGTCAAAGCCGCGAGCCCTTATCTAGAACGAAAGAGAAAACAATGCACAGGGTCGAAAGTCATAGTTTCTGCTATAAGTCATTGTCACCACGAAAGTGCCAGCTTTTGTCCGTTTTACTTAATATAATGCATTACGGCAAATTGTTTGTGTGTCTTTCGTTCTACAGAAATAGACCCCGGCAGCTTCACAGAGATATCTATGCGAAGAGAGCGAGAGAGAGAGAAAGACACGGGAAAAAATGTTTTTCTTTTTTCTATTCTTTTCCTTGTTGTTGCTTCGTTCAATTATTTCCATTATATTTTTTCGTGTGTGCAATCCTTTGCACAGGGGTTTCTATATTTAACTCGGAATTCGGTGAGCTGTAAATGTTCGGCAAGAAGAAATGTCTCTGCTCAAACTCAAACGAGACCCTCATTCATTGTTCGCAGAGATATCGTCTGGTTTTTTGGAAAAACAGGCCGTTTGCGAAAAAGGAAAGATAAGAGCGGATTAGAGTGAACTTTATTTGTCGGAAATATAAAGCGTAACACAGATCAGAACAAAATGGTAAAAAATTATGCGGAAAGAAAAATATTGCTCTCTTTCAGAATATTTGCAGACGATATATTTTTTAAAGGAAAAAAATTGTTATTTGTAACATTAAACTTGTAATAAGTTTTAAAGGTTTTTTTCATAATATGAGAATTATATCATATTATTAGAATTATTATTCGTGTTACTTCAAACGAATTCATTTGCAGCTAATCAGGAAAAAATAAAATAATATCGTCTGCTGTACTTAATAAAAATAAATAAAGAAAAAAGGATATCGCTTCCATCAAAAGATCTTTTTTTTTTTTGTCAAAAATCGTTATTTATTTTTAAAATTAATAGCATGGCAAAAGCCGAAAAATATGCAAATATGATTTAAAATTATTTTTTGCAAAGAATATTTTCAAATAAGATTTTATTTTTTTTGAAGTAAACAATTAAGTTAAAATTCCGTGATAATGATCATTATACGGTGAATCATTTTTATTGAGCAATGATTTCTAAATATTCTTAGTTACTTATCTTAGCTGAAGGTACTAAAGTTCACTAAAATATTTATTTTTTCAAAAAATTTCCAGTTATTTAAATATTTGTGAATCCCTCCATCTCACTTTTAAATGATTTAGTTGAGACTTCAAAATGTTTAAGTAACCAATTAAATAGCATCAGGAACCTATCTCCGTCGTGTACCATAGCTCCAGGAAATTTTCTTTTCTTTCTTTCTTTTTTTTAGGTTCAAGTAATTTCTGTATTCCAATTTTTTTCATTGCTAATTGGTTTTGATCATCAGCAATTAGCAAAGAACTGTTTTTGGCTTAATTAAATATAACGTAATGATTTAGAATTAATTAAATATAAACTTAATACTTTATTATAAATATGTACTCAAAAGAAAATTCTTAATAATAAACTACTTCAGTTATGAGTTAAGATTATTATAATTAAATAGATAATACCTAAATTAATAAAAAAATCAACGAAAAAAGTTTTTAATATTTCACACATGAGCTGAAGTTAAACGAAGAAAATAGACAATCAGTACTGGAAACTAACAATACATAATCACTCAGATTCTCCACTGGAATGATTTCAAGAATTCGTTCAAAATATTTGATAAACTCTCAGAAGAAAACAAACCTCTAAATGGCGAAAGCATTTTCTGTTCTATCTAATTTTTTTTTAATGTAATCGTATGATATTAAATTTATTTAAAATCGTAAGTTTTTATAATTACTGCTATAAAAACATCCATGATGTTGTCATAAATTATATATTAATTTTAGAACATGGAAAAGTATTTTATTCTTTTGAAATTTGGAAAATTTATACAAAACATAAAAAGAATTGCGAAATAATTTCAATAATTACTGACATGAATAACATTAATTAAAATTGTTTACAATCGGCTCAAAAATAATATGTTCAAAGATATACATAAAAAAAGCAAATCTTTCTTCTTAATTATCAGTTTATTATTTTATATTATAAATATTCTTTTTTCCTAATATTAAATAACACAAGGTGCCATAAATATGAATCAAAATTTGTTTGTATAAATAAATTCTTATCATTAAGTTTTGAGGTTATTAAAATAGTGCAGTGACATCGAAAAAACATAAATGTGCGAAATTTCAAAATATAAGTACGTCAAGAAGTAAGGGAAAGATCTGTTACGAAATTCTATTTTTGTAAGAATAAAACAATTTAAAAAATATCCTTTGTTATTTATTTCTATTACATTTCATTTGTTTATATATTTCTATATTTTTTTACTGTTCATAATTGATATTTTTGTGTTTGATATATTTTCTATATATCAAAACCTCAAAAGGATATGTAAATGCAGAATTCACAAAAGACAAGCGAAAGTTGGCAAAAAATATATAAAGAGACGAAAAGAAACTAATGAATAAGTTAAATAAGTTCTCTAATACTTTGTTTTAGAAGTGAGCCATTCAACGTTGAGGATTTTTTCTGAAATTTTTTTTTCTCTTTCTAAAAGAAAAATAAAAGATTCTGGCATTGTCATTTTATAAAATTTTCGTCCCCCCCCTCCAAATATTTTTACTAAACGCAAAATAAAAATTTTGAACTATTTCAATCGCATTATAAAAATAACCATTCAAAAAACGCAGCCATTTAGATGAACGGAATTCTAAATATAGAGTTAATACCAAAATTATGTCTATACCAAATTTAGGTTTAAACTTACTAGAAAGAAAGTAGAAAATAGAAATTTATAGGAAAAGCATATCCACCATTTTCCTTTACGTGTTATGTAAAAGTACAAAAAGAAGACTGTAAGTTCAAAATTTAAAACATATGTTTGCCCATTCAGTATGAATAAAAATAATATGTAATGATGATTTGTATGTATGATTATTAGTACTATATTAGATGATTATAAATGTAGGATTATTAGTTCTAGATTAGATGATTATAGATGTATTACGTTATGTTACATGTTATTTGAAACATATGTTTGCCCATTCAGTATGGATAAAAATAATATGTAATGATGATTTGTATGTATGATTGTTAGTACTATATTAGATGATTATAGATGTATGGTTATTAGTTCTAGATTAGATGATTATAGATGTATTACGTTATGTTACATGTTATTTGAAATGTATGTTTGCCCATTCAGCATGAATAAAAATAATATGTAATTTTGTATATATGATTGTTAGAACTATATTAGATGATTATAGATGTATGATTATTAGTTCTAGATTAGATGATTATAGATGTATTATGTTATGTTACATGTTATTAGTTATTAGTACTAGATTATACTTAGATTTTAGATGTGTAATTGTTATTATTACATTTATAAGTAATATGTATATTTCTAATATTATTAGCATTTAGTATTTCTGTTCCATATAATTAAAATTTTCAATTAATTTATTTTGGAGTAGATTAATTTTATTTTAATTATAAATGATTAAAATGAAACCTACTGTGCATATTTCAATGTATCATGTCAGAATATAATTTTTTGAACGGCCAAACACTATGTGATCGTGCTAGTTAAATTATATTTTTATTCCTTTTAATGGTTTCATTGAATGAGTCACTTTAGTATTGCAAACGATCCAAAGAAACTGTGTCTCGCAATTATTGTTTAAAAAATATCGCATTTCCTATTTATTTCAATTCATATAATCACGCTCTCAAAGTTACATTTTTCTATGTTTCATTTACTGTAGTCATTAACTTATTTTTTTAATCAGAGGTTTTGTAAATGCAATGACAGCACAAAATTAAAAGCTGATTTTTTGAGATGCTCGTGCAGATAATAAAATTTTTAATTTAGTTTAAAAAAATTATTTTTCGCCTAAGGATTTTTGTTGACGCCAAAACCCTCATACTAAAAACAACATCATGTTCAGACATTATGATAAATTACCTTTAGAAATTGAAGGAATTTGAATAATTCACTTGATATCTTTGCATCTATTATCTTTTAACGAATTTTTGGAACAATATTTTTGAAATCATACCCTGTAAATTACAAAATGAAACCACAATGAGGAACCATTGGTAGAAAAAGAATTTTGGAATACTAGTGATCACTTTTTATGGATACTATGTAAGAAATTTTGGCTCTATACAGCACAGATAAAGTTATTTTGCCCACACAGTCACGAATTTAATAATTCTGTGAAATATTTGAGTAAGTTTTAAATTTTGTTTCTTATATTAGGCGCATAATCGTCATTTTTGAATCAAAATCAGTCCAGTGATATCTTTTATTCTTTATAGCTCGAATTCATTCTAATCACTTGAGAAAATCTCTGTATTTACAGCTGGTTGAGGCATTTTTATTTACAGAAACTCAAGCCACTTTTCGACTTAATAGCTTTTAAGCGCAAATTCAATAAATAAATAATTTTCACTTTCGAGTCGCGATATCAATGGAAGGAGAATCCCGAAGACGTATCAAAAATGAACCGAATCGCTTTCAGATTCCACTTAAGTCATATCCTCGTAATAAAGGATGCTTTCAACTTGTCCATTTCAATTTACATTTTCAAGTAGCGACGCGAATAAAAACAAAACCCCGCAGGCTCACCAGCAGTAAAACCGATCGCTTTCAAATCCGTCCCTTTTAACTCACAGCTTTGCAATAAACGAAGCTTTCAACTTGTCCATTTCAATTTATACTTGTATAAAATACGACGCTCGTAACCGTGCGCTGGCGATGTGCCGAAGGGCCATCTTAATTGTCCAGCAAATGTTTTATGCGCGTTGGCGATGATTCGAACTCTTTCCTAATTGAACATGTGGGTGTTCATAAATTTAATCTACAGCTGGGGGGGGAGAGAAAAAATGAAATCCTGTACGTGCTACAGTTACCATCCTGTCGAACAATCAGTTCGCCTCTCGTTGCCAGTTTATTAATTCTTTACTTTCTAGAAAAGAAAGTATTGCAATTGTAAAAAAAAGACTTTTAGCTGTTTGTTATTTCACATATTTCATATCTTTATGATTCTGAAAAATAACAATTTTGGCAACCATATCTGCTTGTGAACAGGAAAACCGAGTGAATCCGAGAAGGAATTTCGAAGCATAATGCCAATACCAAAATTGCTGTAAAATTTATACCAAATTTTGAACGATTTTTTTTAATGAAAAGTCTTTTTGTCTGTGTATATTTCCTTACAATAGCTCAAAAACACAATGCGCTGGACATATGAAACTTTCTTTAAAGTTTCTGATTCCAAAAAATAAAAATTTTCTACATCTGCATGTGAACATGAAAATCGAGTGCATATAACGAATGAATTTTGAAGCATAATGATGATGACAAAGTTGTTATTAAATGTATGGCAAATTTTGAACGAAATTCTTTAATGGAAAGTCTCTTTGTCTGAGTATATTTCGTTATGATATCTCAAAAACACAATGATTTAAGCATTTGAAATTTATCCTGGTGCTTCATCATCAAATTTATTAAAACTTTTAGACATGTTCCTTTTCCTTTTCTTCGTATATCCGTGTATATATGAGTACAATAACTCAAAAAGAAAAAGGCTATGTAATTAATTTTTAGGTGGTTATAAATAGGATTATTTGATATCCAGTTTTGCTACGTCAAGTATAAGCTGATATTGATACTTTTGCAATTGAATAGCCAGTGAACCGATTCTTTCCTGGTCGAAATGATCACAGCGAACATCTATTTTTGCGCTTTCTCAAAAACTGTTAATAATGTTTTTCTGATACCAATATGGCAGGGTCCGGTTGATATCCAATTTCTCTGTATCAGGTACAAGTTGATACGACGAAACCGGCTACTCATTTGTATCTGATACTCTTACCCAAAACTTTTGAGCCAGATATAACCTTAACTTCTTCATTTCCAGTTAGTAGTAATTGAAACACTATCCGTTTATATATATTATCTTTAAAGATTGCTGCATCAATCCAAATCTGTCTTTCCCTCTAACAAAAAGGTTTTATTTCATCTTGATTGAATAGAAGTTTCTACTTATCATCTTACATAGTATAAAAAGAAGTCTCCTGAAGGCGTCTGTATAATTGAACCATAAAAACTCTAGAAATAGTCTATGGATATTGGAGATATTTATACCATAATGCAACATTTAATGAGGAAGGTTTTAGTATAATAAAGCCATATAAAATAAAAATAAAACTTTATAATTCCTATTTAAATTTTGCGCTTATCCGCGCTTGCAGGAAAACCTGAAACTGCGCATGTACAAATAGCAAGAGCTGTGGTATGCATATGCGATACACTTCTTCGTTTACATTTGATTTTTAACAGCGATTCAAATCTCATTATGACCAGCAGAAAAAAAATCGAGCTTTCGAGGGAACACATTAAATGCCAAAAAGCTTTGTTTGTTGCGCGATAAGCAGAAGAGGAAAGAAACGTTCAGTTAGCAAATAGCAGAGAAATAATATCCACACTTAGGGAAGGAAAGTCTTTTGATGAGTGAAGATTCAATTGCAGCTCTTTAAATCGAGCTGCAATTGAATTGTGGAGACAGAATGAATCTTCTGAGGAGCGAAATGATCGCTTGCATTTTGTCTATGGACATAAGCTTTGTAACAGTCCAGATATTTCTGAATGTGTGCTATAAAAATTGTTTTATAGCTGTTTCTGATAATTTAAGCTAGACGTAAGTTTGAAGCTAACTTTTCTTCTTGGATACAATGCCTTGAGGGTACTGTTAATCTTCCTAATAAATTTTTCTAAAGAAATCATTAAAAATTATTTAAATTGTTTTAGGTTCTTACTTTATATGTATTAAAGTACTAAGAAATTCATAAACAGTTAAATGTCAGAATATAAACGTAGAACCTTTTCTTTTGCGTAAACTGAATTCCTACTAAATAAACTTCCTATTATTGTTTTTACAATATCTATTAACACCCATGCCTTTGTTTTAACATTTTAATAAAATGTAGCCAAAAATTATATTAAATTTAAATTAATACATACACAAGTAAACTATTTTTATGAGGAAAAGAGAATTGAAATTTAAGAATCTGTAATTAAAGCGGAAAATAAATTTATTAATATCTTTGGAATTGCCATTTAGCATAAAAGATAAACAAAATAATACTTAATTAAAACTTAAAAGTTTTTTTTTTATCATTGAATTTTTATCATTGAATTATTATTTTAAAAGTTTTTTTTTATCATTTATCTTTTTCAGGAACTTTTTAACCGAATCAATTATCAATTTGCTACATATAAACATTTGACAATTCCTTAAAATTGAGGCCAGTATTGTATATAAGGATCTAAAAAATTAAATTCCGAAAATTTACACCTTATTAAATTTGATTTGAATGTTTATGCATTCATTTCACTTAAATGCATAGTAAAATTAAGCTCTGACATTCATTTTATTAAATTTTGATATTTTATGAGAATTGTTTTCTTTTCAGATAAGTAATAAAACTATCCTCTCAGAAATTTAATACCTTTTAAAAATGAATTAACAAAAGTCTTATAAATTATTAGAAAGCTTTTAACTCGGCTGGATAAGAGAATATGCAAAATCAAAAATTCAATTGTTCAAAAATTAAGTTTTGCCAATCGAAACGTCTTATAATTTTAATAGTATAGTTGATTATCAGAAATAAAAGTTTGTGAAAAAAGGAAAAATGTTAATAATAACATTATATTATCCTTTATAATTGCCTTTCTTTTTTTCAATTCTAAAATGCTCTCTTCTTGTGTATAAAGAAGCTTACGAATGCTCAAATCAGTGGATTCGTTTCAAAAAGCATTATTTTCTTTGAACAGCTTTCTGTAAATAAGCACGATTTTTATGATTAGAATATAAAAATAAAGACAAAAAGAAAATCATTAATAAAAATAAATACCGTTCAAAAATCTTTTGCACTTGGTTATATAGATGCAATTTCAAATGGAATGTTTATTTTTCGAATGATGGCAATATCCACGAAATTTAGAATTGTTTTAGAAATTGCTATATTTGACGATTATTTTTTTGCCTGGTTATATTATTATTATTATTTTATGTGTTAAATAAAATTATTTCAAGACGGTGACGAAGATTTTCTAACTTAACAAAGTACTTAAAAACAAAGAAAAAAAATGTTCTAATAATTTTTAATACAGAAATTATCTGAAATAAACTTTTGCCCTTTATTAGTTTCTTTTTTTTAAATAATAATTTAAGGTTAATCGGTTAAGAAGTTTATTTAATTACATAATTTAAAAATAAATAAAAATGCTACTCTCTTTAAAAAAAATATAACAAAATTTTTTGCTTCTAAAAATTAATTTTTTTTCTTTTTATTAATAAATCAAGCCAGATAAATATTATATTTCTATCTTTTGAAAGAGAAGCATATTTTGAGACAAAATATCAGACGATATGAAAAAGATCAGAATTCAGGAAAGATTTTTCCGAAATCGTTTGAAATAAGAGAATAAAACCTACTCACAAAATAAACACTTGCGCTTAACCAAACAATAATCAAATCTAAGCCTTGCTCTCCGGAAAGACCACGTGAAACAACTTGCCAAACTATTCTCTCCGTATGATATTCAATCCAAAGAGGATGGGAGGACTTAAAAATAAAGGGCGCATGAAGTGATTATCTGTCTTTCAACTCAGCCGCGATCGAAGCAATGAACTGAGCTCTTGGAAATGCAAAACTCCTTGGGGTGTTGCCGAGTCAGCATCGGTGACTGGCAACAAATCCTCCCTGCGAACAAGGAAGAAAGGGGGGGGAGGGGTTAGGGAGAGAAAGAAAAGAAAGCCACCGCGTTCGTGCTGCGGAAAATGGCTGGATGGAAACCCATATCGCGTATTTCATGCTTGGAATATCCTTTCATCTTGAGTCACGATGTACACAACATTCATTCATTTCTCAGTTGTTGTTTTTTCAGATCCCGCTTCCGTAAAATATGCGCTTTTACAAATACGGCTTTTTTTATTGCGTGATATACACACACATATACATAATAATACAGTCTAATGCTTATTTCAAATTTATTTCATATAGTATTGCATTTTGGTTTAGTTTTCTTTTGTCCTGCGGACAGTTTAATATCACCTAAAATTCTTCCCTGCTAAATTTTACTTCGAGACCTCAACTAAGCGTTGGTATTTGAAATTTTGAATAAACTAAATTATTAAGCTGGAACGCGCAATTTTTCGAATTTAAATGTGTTCTTAATAATATTAGATTTTAATACACGTAATTGGAATTTTTAATTAATTATATTCTAAAATTTTGTGGGCTTTGAAATACCGAAAAAAATGGCGTATTTCGGTATTTTGTGACCCCACACAATGCAAATTATGAGGCTTCATTAAAGAAATTTGTCAATTCAGTTTCACATCTCAAACGTTTTACATTTAATCAGTATACTAATTATTTATTTTAGGATAACGTTTTTAATTATTTTAATCACCTTGCAAAATTGCAGATGCTACTTATTTACTTATTAATTAATATCGATAATCTTTTTAAATTGCTTAACACACACACACGCACAGACAGACAGACAGAGAGAGAGAGAGAGAAAAGAGTAATGATTACTTAAAATTTACTTTATATATAATACTGCATTTTGTCGTAATTTTTTTTATTCTTCAGGAAATTTAATATAATCTAAAAATCTTTCTTGCTAAATTTTAAGTTCGAAATCTGTAGTAAAATTTGGTTTTCAAAATCTGAGAATTTTGAATACACCAAATTATTAAACAGGAATACATAGTTTTTCAAATTCAAATGTTTCATAATAATATCCGATTTTAATACATATGATTAGAACTCATAATTATTTTCTAAAATTCGGTAGCCTTTGAAATACTGAAAGAAGTGCCGTAATAGGTTATTTAGTGGCCCTTGACAACGCATATATTGAGGCCTCAAGTTTAACAAACTAGGCAATTCAGTTTCTTACTTCAAAACATTTTACATTTAAAATGACATTCTAATTATTTATTTTTGGATAATGTCTTTGTTATTTTAGTAACTTTGCGGAATTGCATGTCATTTATTTATTTACAATAAGCTTGACAGAGTGACAAGTGCTTTTCTATACAATCATGTTTAAGTAACTACTTATCGCTTATAAATATAATGAAACAGAAAAGAATGCAATCATTACCGTTTCATAACATGTTAGTTTTATTATTTTTCATTTTAAAATTTATTTAACTTCTTTTTCAATCGATCTTTTTTCAGTCCCCTCTTAATCTAAAGAGAAATCCACCTCTGACTGGAAGCAATTATATGTAGACTTCATAATCTTATAACCATTCCTGATATGCATATGAAAAAACCGTTCACCAAATACAACTCGCCGAGAACGCTTCTGGATGGTAGAAGTCAAGGACGCTTTAGATTCAAGCACAATGTTAAATCATTTGTACATAAATCATCAGACATCACAGATTAGCCGAGGCCTTTCTAATTTTTGCTTGTGTATTTTGAATAATAAAAATGACCCCGATATTTACAGATTGCTATAAAATGTGCTGGATTATCCTTTTCTGTTAAATAATAAATTAAATTAATAAATCATCAAGGAGATAGAATAGTAAAGCTAAAATCAAAATGTATTATCATGTGAGAACACGATGTTGCTTTTTTTAAAGGTTTTTAAATAATTGAAATAATTGAAGCTCAAAATTGCGTAAGCAATGAGCAAAGTATAAATGGTAATATTCATCAACGTCGTTTAATCGCATGTATTTTTTAGCTGCTTTTACCAGTATTGCATTATTATTACATATACTTCTTTAAAAGCAGATGCTTTTTTTAAAAAATTGACCTGCTTTTACCGGCATTGCCTTATTATTATGTATGTTTCTTCGACGGAAGAGTTTTTAAAAGGTTTTGATAGAACCATGACATCATAGCTGTTATTTCCTATCAAAATCGCTCGTGCTCCATTACTTTGTTTGCCATCTAGAAAAATTGAAATAAAAAGTTTAAAAAAAATATATGGTTCCAAACTGGTTTAATCTGGTTAATGACTTAAATTAATTAAGACAAATAATGACTAAATTATAATAATTGTCTCACATGATAACTTGAAATTTGTGATCGTAGATTTTCTTTTCTTTTTTTTATCATTTCCCTTTTTTGTTTCCTTTAATAAAATTTTTGTAATAATAAGCTTACTATATTTCTGAACTTAATTTACTTGTTCACTATTTTTTTATTTTGTTTACTTACCTACTTAAGCTAGTGTTCTAAGAAATGTATCTAACAATTTCAGTAATTCCTTTTAATTCATGTACCAATTTAAAAGTCCCCCTCCAAGTGCCAAAATTTCTGTTAATGATACAAATTGAATGATTTATCGTTTTAAAAATCCCTGAAATAATACGGAAGCAAAACGTGAATCGTGTTTTTTTCTTGAATGTAACTGGATGTGGCTATAATCATAGTTAAATATCATTTGAAAGAGGATTGATCACGTTATGGCATAAGTTGCCAACTGTAATGAGATTTTAAAATAGATTAGTTCGTCTGAATCATCATGAGAAATGATATTGTTTCCGATATTCTATACCTCTCTTACTTCTAGAAATAATTTGATGACCTCAAAGGATAATAAACTTAGTAATCTAATATCGATACTATATCGGCTATAATGCGTGTATGTGTTAGTAAAAGCTTGAACCTGTAACGATATATCTTATTTCTTAGAAGAATATGAAATTGCTGTTATTTTCATCCGCAAACTGTAATAATTCGTATTTCCAATGCGTCTATTTCTGGCTTTATCATATGAGTTTCACAAACTTTAAAAATAAGTTTTAAAACTGACCGCAAACTGATTATTCGTATTTCCTACACATCTATTTTTGTCTTTATCGTATGAGTTTTACATTGTTCAAAAATAAGTTTTTAGAAAATAAGAGAGTTAAGTTTAAACTTTATACAGTTAAACACCAAATACGTGAGTTTTGAGGGAAGAAAAATATTTTTGTTTCTCATTCCACAGAGAATTTTAGTACTGCTTTGTCACAAAATTGGTTATTTCCTTATAAATGATATTTTCCATAGCATGCGAAGTTAGCTGAATTTTATATCACAATTTGCATTCATATGTATTGTTAGATAGATTTTAGAATACTCTGCTCAAAATTCCACAAAACAATAATTTGTTTTCGTAATTGCATAACTACATTCACTATTATAAATTTTTTCCATCATTCCATACATTAATGTATATTTCCCTTTGATTTTGGTACAAACCTTGTATACATTTTTATACAAATCGAATAAACTAGGGCTAGTTCGAAATAAAAATTTTAATTCTTTTAAATTACTTAATTTCCTTTAAGTTATTTTTGTATCGAATCAACATATGAAATAATACTGAAATGTTTCTAATCTGAAAATGTTTCAAATAACAAGTCTTGTTTAAAAATATTTATAAAAATTTCTGTCGGAATCATTTCCTACCATTCACAGAAATTACCCAGTCAAAAATTGGAAATTAGTGCCAATTTAATAAATTTTCTATTTCAGAATAATTTCAGAAACAAAAACATGTTTGTCCATTCAAATTTCGATCGAAGAGAAATTAAGAATTCTTTTTTTTTTTTTTTCGAAAAGAGAAATGAAGATAACAAAAGGAAACATTCGTTTCCTGCAAACCATTTTTGATTACATTTTTTATTTCGTATATCTAGGAGCGAAATAATTTCAGCTAAGGATTTTAAAGGGGGGACCATCAAAACATTTGGAACTTAACAGAATTGTAAAAAAAGAAATTGAGTTAATTTTCTTGATAAGAATTACAGATGTTACCTTTTTTGTTTTATTTTCTATAATACAACTTTTTTTTAAGTAGAAAACTGTTTTTTTTTTTATTTCTTTCCTTTTTCGTAAGGATGAGTATTCAGATTTGAAGAATGGAAAAATAAATTTTCACTCCATTCAAAAAAGAAGAGTTTGCCAATTGAATGACTTTTATCATTAAATTTTCATTACAATGTTATATAATTATGATATATAGAATTTGATGCAAACTTAATGATGAATAAATCTAAAACTTGTTCTCCAACATTGAAAAGTAGGCATTCATAAGCAAATATGAAAGTTTTGGCAGATTTAAATAAGCATATTAAAATATACATTCTTTATCATTTTTTGTTCTGAATCAATAATGCGTATTTTTTAATAATAATCTGTTCTGAATCGGAAATTAATTAAATAAAAAAATAATAAAAATACACTGTCACAGATCTTAAATCTCAGGAATAATGCTTGGACTTGAAAGTATACTTCAATATAATAATATAACCTTTCACAAATGTATAATATTAAATTGATGTTAAAAACTACACATTCTTAATTGCTATCTAAGGAAACTTTCTAAAGAAATCAAGACTGTCGTTCTCTGTGAGGATTAATATTTTCACTCACTTATCTTTTATTTTGATGTAAACTGAATATTATTATTAATTATTTTATTTGGTAATGGGTTCTAAATGTTTAAAATTTTAAATTTAGTAGGACAAATTAAAGTTAAATTAAGTAAGTGAAAACAAGATCAATCAGGAAAATGACTCGACTCCTCGCGGGTACTTTAGTATGTAAAAAATAATTCACATATAATTTAAAAAGAAAAAGTATTTATTACAAATAGAAAGTAGAGCTACTGTAAATAATTATTAAAATGTCTTGTGCCACTTTACTATACAATTGAAAAATACATTTGGCTGATCAAGTTTTTATAAAAGAATAATCTTTAACTCCATAAAAAATGAATACAAAGAGCAGATATTCAGAGTAAATCATATTTAGTTTAAAATAACTAGTTCTAATAAGAATTTGATTTTAAAATTAAAGCAATAAAAGTAACAAACGTATGCCAAATTTACACTTTGAAAAATGAGATATGAAATGACACACTTTAATAAATGCTTAAAAATACAAAATATCGTCTGATAAATGTATTCTTCTAATATCTTCGTTTAACTGATAATTTATTTATAATCAATTTTTGCATAGGAAAAAGGTTTTTCTATATAAGCAATTACATAAAGGTAAACAATTTGAATATAGTATATTTTTATTTTTATAAACGCATAAATATTTATCAAATAAAATATTTCGAATGTTTTTTTTAAAGATTTTGAAGAACTAAGACACTAACAATGTGACATTAAGTTATACGACTTTTTAGGAACCAATTCTTGGTATTTAATTTAATTTTACATAACTTTTCGTTTTCCATAAGCATTTTAGCCATTGAATAAACAATTTTCAATTTAGAATATTTCAGATGGAGCCAAATATTATAGAGCAGTTTTCAGTCATTGTTGCCAAATAAGAATATATTTCGAAAATAGGCATATCTACTTTTAAAATAAACAGTTTAATTAATGAGGATGAAAATTCTGCCAATAATATTTTACCTTTTAATAAATAAATATTTTTCATATCTAGAAAACAAACCGAATTTTTTGAATTTCGAATAAACAAATTGTTTATAGTTTAACTTCAATTTTATTAACTTCTCTTGATCTTTGATTAATCACAAGACATAAATTTTGAAATCTGAAAATAATACCCCCCCCCCCTGTTTTACAGCTAATAATCAAATTATTTTCAAATTGTCAAAATTCCATAGTTGTCTTAAATCCTTTTCGTTTCTTTCAAAATAAACATGCTAAATTTTTTTATTTATTCTATCTCTATACCACTGAATTAAAAATCTTCAAGAACTTCGTAGAGAAACGCTTCTGTCGTTAAAAGAAAGAGGATTTCAAAATAGGCTCGAGCATCAAATTTGAACGAAACATTTTTAAAGAATTTTCTCTGAAATGTCACATAGCAAAATGACAATAATATAATTTTTCTATATATTTTCCTTTATTATCTATACATTTTTCTAACATATTTCGAGGATTTTTTTCTTTAAGGAAAGAAATCGGATTTCTACGAAGCCAATTGCTCACAATTTCTTCCCTTTCTCTATTTGCAGAAAATCCCTCTCTTTTTAACTTCCTTCGAGGAGACACAAATGAATTGTTGTTATCCGAAAAATGCTCGAGTCGGTTGAAGTTGATGTCGGTTGAAGCTCCTTTAATTTTTTTTGTTACTATTGCACTAGCTCATTTGTTGTGGAGGAGGAGAATATTACGGATCGGAATGGAACAATTTTTTCGAACAATATATTGCTTTAGCATTTTTCGGAAGTTTATATAATATTATATTCTACCTTAACTGTTCAGCGTATTTGAAGAAAATTGGTTACACAACACCTTTTAAATTTCAAAAATCAGTATAAAACCTTTTCTAAAAGATAATCCCATTTTTGCATTTATAGAAGTATTTTGGTATGTCAAACTGAATCACTTTACGTCAAAAATATTAGGACCTTCATAGTTTTCATCATATGTTAAAATTTATTTTTAAAAAATGCATCACTGTGATTCAAATATCTTTGAAGATTGACTTTTCTTGAATTTTTTTGATTTGCGAGCAAGGTTCTAGGTAGATATTTTGTCATGATCTTGCAAAATTGCAAATTATTCCGAGTGATGGGTTGTATACATTCATAATTTGTTGTTACACAAAACACTCATCCATTTGGATAGTGAATAATTGCCTAACATATGAAAAGAAAAATGATGCCAAACAGTTTAACTCTATCTGAATAGCAATGCCATGGTACTGAAGCCCTGCTTAGTTCGTGTACAATTAAAGTCAAATGACTGTTTGAATTTTAAATAATTTATCACTATAGTGACACATTTTAAAATTGAGTGTCGTTAATAAAAAAAATCCTATTTAATATTTATATATCCTATTACATATATATAAATTTATCTTTTGATGTCTCTTAATCTAATTTAAATTACAGTTATTTTCCTTATTTTTATCTTAAATTAGCCTATATCAATTTAATTTCCTGAAATGACCTATTATTTCTTGATACAATTCCACTTTTTGTTCCATTATTTTTAACACCCTCGCTATGATACAACAAGTCTAGGAACTTCCCCACTCTCCGAGTGAAGGGATAAAAATCCTTAATGTTTGCAACAGTCTTTTAAGATACCTAAATTTCTCTATTTCTTGACGTATCAAAGAAATCGCCATCAAAATCTTATGGTAAAAACAGTAGAGAAAATTCTTGTGTGAGACGAATGTTATTCTACCCTTGTGTCACGTGGTCGACTGATGTCTCTCGTCACTTCTTCTTTGCACTTAATATGCCTTCCGTAGAGAAATAAATCAAAGCTGTAAATGTTCAGATGTTTCTTCTATTTCGTCAAGCAACTAATAAAAAATAGTTTAAATATATATTTTGAAATTTTCCAATCTAAAAGAGTGCCTCTCTTTCCTTCCTCATCCCCCACCCTCACCCCCCAAAATCAGGAAACGTATAACTTTCTAAATAAGGGTTCCAAAAATAAATTGAAAGATTCCATACAATTGTGAAAAAGTATTTTTGAAACGTTATATAGCACACTCGAACATTGGATATGAAATCAGTCACGAGATTTTGACATTCCCTTCAAAATCTAGGATGCGAAAGAAATGATATATTTGGAATTAAAGATTGTTTATAGATGGAATATTAGAAAATGATAGGATCTAGATGAATGAAATTTGGAAACATGGATTATATCTAATTTCTGGTGAAATTCGTCGACAGAATCGCATCCCTGCTTGTCAATTCTTTACATATGGAAACTATTACGTAAAAATGCAGCAGTCTAGATGTATGAAATATAGTATTTTTTAGTCATCTGAAATACAGAAAAATTTGAAATTTGGAATACATCCTTAATCAGATAATTGTCAACTAGTTTTTATATTCATAGTTATGTGAATGTGACGAATTTAAACTGTATCTATCTAGACAGATGGATTTTAATACATTGTATTTACATCAATATTGAAATGTGTGTTTACTAAAATTAGTTAGAGAAAAATATTTTAGGTTGACTCTTATATTGTCTTCTCTGTACAAAACTAAACTCAAAATGCACTCTTTTGTAGAAATATAAGATAAAACCGAAAGAAGAATGCTTCTGCTAGTTATATCGTAATAAGGATTCAAATGATTCATAGAAAAATTATAAATCGCATTCAATAATTCTTTAAAATTGTACAAATTATGATATCCATGTTTTTTTAAAAAATTTCTACCTTTAATAATATTAATGTTTTGAGAACTTTTAATTTAAATGAGTTAAAATTTTAAATATTAATTTTCTAAATTTTAAATTTTAAAGTTAAATATTTTAAGTTTAAATATTTTAAATTTATATTTTATTGGATATCTATTTTAAATTACTAAATATTTAAATATTAACTGCTCTTTTGAAATGAACAGGTGGATGTTTCTTAAATGTGCAAGAGATCACTCTTATGAATAACAATAAACTCTGAGAAACGTTCATGTTAAATTCCTTCCACGTAAATTCACTCTGTACACAAACATAAAGCTTCTGTAAACGACGAACCGTTTGGGATCTCGTATTTTATCGAATCTGAAGAAACTGAGCTGTCCGAGAATATTATTGATTCAATGATCGTATTAGAAGAGCCGTATTTAAACACATGCGCAAATTTCGATCAATACAGACATTCCCTTGACCAATGAAGATGACCTTTCAATTACGGGGTTGCGGATGCGGGGAGAAAAGGCAGAGGCAACCTGCAAATTGCATTTCATTCTCACGGTTCAACTTCACAAAAGGCCAGACAAGCTTCAATAAAATGCAAATAAAACGAGGAAGAATGAAGAAATAAAAAAAATTATAAATGGCTAGAAACTGTCTTTATGAGCTTAAATATATCTCAAAGTAAATTTGCAATTTAATAATATAGGTTAATTCGGACATGAATTCATGACTTTCTGA
>JAOUZG010041477.1:7000563-7021766 GCA_026289955.1 Argiope argentata
ATATATACACAAGCTTACCCCAGCGCCTCCGTACTCATGGAAAAGCACACAAG
Source organism: Argiope argentata (assembly GCA_026289955.1). Taxonomy (NCBI): domain Eukaryota; kingdom Metazoa; phylum Arthropoda; class Arachnida; order Araneae; family Araneidae; genus Argiope; species Argiope argentata. Next base: position 7,000,617 of record JAOUZG010041477.1, read on the forward strand.
TAACCTAAAAACAATTTAAACCTAAAATCAAGTCTATTTTATTTATCGATCGAGATTACAGCTTACAGATACAGCAGTCTTATAAACATATTTTTAAAACTTTTAACTAAAATAAAAATACATTTGCCAACAATTAAAGCACACTGCACATGCGTGAATTTTTTACGCCAGTTGGAGTAACGCAATGCCAGTTCGGATAACGCAATTGGAATTTTTTAATTTTTTTTATTCTGTTTTTATTTTAATTCAAATTTTCTTCAAAATGAATCCGAAAAATCTATTAATTAACAATGTTTAGTTTTAAATGCATAAAACACTAAGAAAATAAACAGAATCACTTGAAATAATCTGTCGAAAACATGTTAAACGTAACCTTGATGGAACAAAACAAACTGAAGTTTTACATATTTAGCTGTGTTGAAATGAATATTTTTGGCGGGAAAGTAAGGAAAGGGTCGTTTTTTTTATTTTCCCGGTTTTTTTTCTTTATAAAAATCTTTCTCATTTCTTAACGAAAATATTTTTAAAAAATTAGCCGAATTGACCTAGCCGTTCTCAAGTTTGAACTTAGCAACAGATTTGGTGATTCATTTTTATTTGAAAAGATTTATATGTATGTATGTATAGGTAGATAGATAGATAAAAAGGGAATTATTTATGTAGATAAACCAATGATTTCGAATTTAAATTTTATGGGGAAAAATAATATGCTATACGATAAAATTGGAGCGGAAACAGCTGAAGGAAGCAAGGTTTTTTTTGTAACTTATCGGTTGTATTTTATCGCCAATTTTTAATTAAAATTAGCCATTAATAATAACCAGAGATTGCTAGTTTACTTCATGCGATTCTAAAGTTTCTTAAATCAGTGCTGCAAATTTTGTTCACAGACTGAAATAGAGAATATACTTGAGAGATTTACTATACTTGACTTTTTGATTACCATACTTGATATTTTGACTTTTTACTATACTTGAGAGTTTTTCTTAAACAATTATCAGTATCTTTACAACTAATCATTAATTGAAGAAAAGTTAAAAGTTTATTAAAATCACATTAAGTTAAAATAGAAATTTTCTAAAAATAGTTGCAATTTAAAATGTAAAAAAATGGTTAATTTCTAATTAATTGAACATTTCTTTAATTATATTAAAACCCTTTATATAGTTTCTTCTCATTATATTTTTTCTTATATTTTATATATTAAGGATGTGATTTTTTAAAATTTTTCTCAATTTTTAAAAGAATATACGCAACATACTTAAATGCCTGCATCTATATATCACTTCAGTGACTTTAATTTTTATTAGCAAAAATAAATTAATGCATACTCTATGAAGATTACGAATAATATATATTTTCTAGTAAAATGTTTGTTTTTGAACTTCCAGAAACAAAGTTTACAAAAATACAATATCTATATGTTTTTAAAGATACAGCAGACTATAAAGATTTAACAGATTATTTTCAATAAACAAGGTTTGTAAATGCCTTTTGTCAAAAATATTGGTTAAACAATCGCTAGAAGCCCAAATGTAATAAATTTTCTCTTCAATATAAGTTCAAGTAAATTATTCTTAATCTGATAACGCGACATTTTCTTGCGGTCTTTGCGTCCTAAAACACGAGTGAACGTACTTTAATTCGCAATGCCAAAGAAATTTTAGCCTTTAAAAGAAAGAATCGGAGCAAAAAAAGAATAATTAGGTGAAAAAACAATTTTCATGCTATTCAATCAGGATTTTCTTCTTTTATTAATTTCATTTTATTTTGTGAGCAAATTTAATTCGTTGGCCGACTGATTCTTAAGGAATTAACTATCGCAATTTTCATAAACAAATCCTCCTTTTTTTGAGTCAGTTCACATAATGATCATTTTAGAAACCCGCATCCAAATAATTCATTTTATCGCGCAGATGGAGTGAGTAGAGCGAGAGTTTTTCTGGGTGTCTTATTAAGCTCGCATTTCTTTTCATTACATTCTTCCAATGTCGGTATTAATTTTCTTTTTGAATTGCAAAATTTGGATTGAATTTGAAACATTCGAATTATGTATATATATATATGTGTGTGTGTGTGTGTGTGTCTGTGTGTGTGTTTGTGTGTGTGTATAAATAATGATATTTGATTTAAATACTAAATAATTTCCTAATTTTTACCATAATTTACATCGTCTTAGTTTCATACTAAAATATTCTATTATTTCCTGATCCAATTTCTACTTTTTCATTTAATTAATGCTCAAGAGAATTGTCTCAGCGGATTCTCAAGGTCCAGAACGCTCTTATTTTTTTCATCTATTACTATAAGAGCTGACAAACTCCAGAGTATCTAATAAGTTCATAGAATGAGAAAAATTAGCCGGAAATGTGTGAAAAGATTAAACATTTCATTATTCAGAATGTCGACGACATTCTGAATAATGACAAATGCCGAATTGACAAAGTATGAAATACATATCCGACTCTAAAAATATGACCATTTTAAAAATCACAGTTGAGATCATATTCATTGCTGTACTAAATCAACACGACAATGGCATGTTTATGTTATGAATATGATAATGGTATATTGACAAATGACAAATCGACAAAATATAAAATACATCCCCGACACAAGAAATAGACTGTTTTCAGATTCACAGATGAGATTATATTCAATGTTGTACTAAATCAACATGATCATAGCATGTTTATCAAAGAAATTTCCATCTCTGCACCCTATTTCAAGTGTTAAAAAGAATCTAGGGATGCACTAAAATGCTCTGAGTATCGTCAAAAAAATTATATCTTCAGTAGCCATAAAAAAAGGATTAAAATGAAATGCTATGCACTCTTTGTTTCCAATCTAATAAACTATTGAACGATTGCGTTATTTTGACTTTCATTTCATGCTTTGACAAAACAGCATTTCTAATTCTATAGAATGCCTAATCATCTTATATCTTAATCTTAAAACTACTAATCCAACCCGCCCTAAGATACATAAAAAAATCTGAATTATCATACTGCCGTAACAGTAACACTAAGAAAAACTGTGGAGGAGTACCAAGAGCCATCACCGGCCAAGGTATATCCCCTCCTTAAGAAGGTATCCAGTGCTAGCAATTGGAGATTGTCAACCCCCACCTTTCTTGTACGCACTAGGGTGGCAACAACCAATCATCATGCTGGAAGCTACCCATCCTCAATTACGATTTGTTTCCCAACGGGATCTAGACATTACGTATAATGTCTGGTGAATATGTACATTGCCAGCGTTTTATATGTTTTCAGTATTATACACCCCTCTTCTGTTGACATCGCAACTCATCTTCTGTTGTTCTTTCTTATGGCACTAGCCATGGACAAGCTCGGTGAGGTAGTCAGCGAATTAAGGTAATCAGCCTCTCTTGTTTTTGAAGAAGAGTCAAATAGAGCCAAGAGTATGACTTTTGCTACTCACTCATCACATTCACTTGCACAGCCCTTTTTTACAGGGAGGGGGTACATTCAACCACCTGACAGTTAAAATACAGAATAACAACCATACCCAACCCGGGACTGGAATCCAGGAAGCCCAGATAATGAGGAAGACACACTACCCCTATGCCAAGACGCTGGTAATCATCTTTTAATACATTCTAGGTTAAAGCAAGCGTACAATACATCTAGTGTACAATTTTTTCAAACATCTGTCAAAAGGTTTGTAAGGGTGGCGTTTATTTCGGTTTGTATTTGACGTCCGATTCTTCTTAGATGCTTCATTCACTGCCTATGAAAGGTTTTGAGCTTTGTTTATTGTGATGCAAATGCAATTGGATGGAAAATTCCGTCTTCGGTGCATTACCGGATGACCTAATTACGCATTCCATTCCGGAGCAGCTCTTTTTCCTCAAGTTCATTAAAGGCGCACTTCATAAAACCGCTTAATGTCATAACAACACCCGCAAACAACCCAACAGGTGAATGGGACGCCGCTGAGTTCATCTCTTCCTCCGCAATTACGGTTACGGTCGCCCGTAAAAATACTCCCCCCAATAATTCACGCGTCGCCGTTAAAACAATGGCAATGACAAAGTTCGGGACGCGGCGCAAAACCCATCTTGTCACGCATCGCGGAGTGGATATCGCTTCCCAACTTACGCGCGAAGCTTTTGTCTTTTTCCATTCATCGATTATTACGCGCTGCGAAGTCGCGGGACATGATCGATGTGCGCGCGAAGTATTTTTCCTACTCGCATTAAAGGCGGGGAGATTTAGTGGAAGATGCTGGGCATTGTGCAGCGCGTTTTATGGTCCCGCAATTAAGATGAATGGCGATGGAGATGTAAGTACAGCGTGTTAGGAAAGGTGGAACTGATTGCTTTATACAGGGAAATGTTAATGACAAGATATTTGGGATATTTTAATTTAGAAATCTCGCCCAATGAGGAAGTTTTGAAATGAAGGCTTCCATCAATGTATGGTCAGATTTAAAGACGATTCGAAAATTTTTCTTTTTATTGACTACAAAGAGGAGATCAGAATTAAAAACAAGTTTAGATATCATCTGACAACTAAATGAAATCCAGGAACAAAAATTTCAATTTATCATGTGAGATAATTTTTTTTAATTATTTATTTATCTTAATTAATTTAAGTCATTAGCAAGATTAAATCGGTTAGAAACAATCCAGACACTTCTCTATTGACTCTATCCCCCCCTCACTCTCACTCTCTATAGATATATTAAATTATTTTCAATTTTTCCATCTGGTAAATAAAGTTTTAGAATCCAACCGATTTTGAAAAGAAATAACAGTTGTGATGTCATAGTTCGTCAGTTTTTTTAAAAATGCATCTGCTGTCAAAGGAGCATTCGTGATAAAAAATCAATATTTGTAAAAGCGGGTCAAACATTTAAAAATGCATTTGCTTTGAAAGAAGCACATGTTATAATAATGAAATACTGGTAAAAGCAAATAAAAAATATATTCGATTCAAAGATGTTAATGAATATTGCCATTTATTTTTCATTCATGGCAGTACACGATTTCAAGCTTCAGTTATTCGTTGCCTTCAATTAATCAAAAACACCTTACGAAAACCACATCATGCTTTCACATAATAAAAAAAATACCCATTTCTTCATGGTTTAGTTATATATAAAATGATTTTTTTTCTTTATAAAGAATCCAGCTGATTCCCCAGGAAGATTGTGTATGTCTATTTTCAATTAAATTCCTTGTCCATAAGTTGATATTCATGGTTTTTAAAAATAAGTATATTTATACATGAAACTGTAGTAAATATATTGCGCTTCGTTATTTATCTATTCCTTTTATTGTGCTTATGCTTCCCCTATCTTTCATAGATTCAAGCTACGAGACGACATATTTGGATGTAAACACCATCTGATGTGATTCGTATAATCAGATCGACTCGTGAAATCGAATTTCAGATAAATTGCCAGTTTTCTTTAGCAATAAAAATTGAATATATATATAAACTTTCGATACCTTCTCTCATTGGTTCGCGTTTATCCCTTTTTTTCTGTGCTTCTTAGGGCGTTAGCTTCTTACGACCCTGCCCGTTATTGACAAGACGAAAAAATCAGGTACATGGCTAGCATTCGTGGGAAGTTGTAACTTTTTGTTGTTGATAAGTCGTCAAAATTTACAAAATTCTTTATCTTTTTCTAATAACCCTAAAAGCAAAAAGTTAAGACCTTAAAAGCGATAAATCTTGAATTTCATGTCAGTGCCTTTTGATTTTTCAACCCCCCCAAACCAAAACGACATCACATTTTCACATATTTATAAAATTATTTAATATTATTAAGTTAAAAATGATTTAATTATTTAAAACTATGGAAAAAATACTGGTAATATTTTTTCCAAATATGTTAAAACGAATGATAAAAAAGTTTCAAAAATGAGCAATATAATGCCGATAATTTTCAAGTATATATACGTGATTGTTATTGTTTATTAATTCACTCCTAGTCATGGAAAAAGTGAGTGAAATCACAATAAATAAAAACGGAAGCAACTCTGCAATAAGAAAGCAATTAATAAGAGATGCTAAAACTATTCAGCATATCAGGCTCTCTTTGAGCTTTTACGGAGCAGATCTGTGGTTTTGCTTCTGTAATAGTTTCAAAAAAGTATGGTCCGATGATAAAATCTGCTGCAAAACCACACTAAACAGTTACTTTCTGAGAATGGAATAAGGTTTCTTAAAATGCATAATATTGTTAAAATGCCCAAATTTCAGAATTATGGTTGTTATAAAAATGGGCTTCATCACTCCAGAGAGTGAAATTTCAAATTTTTTACAATATAAAAAAAGTGTTAATGGGAATAATAAAAAGTTATATATTCATCATTTATTGTAAAGATTTTTATATTCACTTTTCATATGTATAAAATAATATTTAGTAGAGATAAAAAAAATGGGAGGGGGGCTAAATAATAAATAAGGAAGTGAGGTATAAATACTGTAAAAAGTATATACCATATTGCTGTGTCCACGACAAAACTGGAAAATAAACAAAAGAACACGAAAACGCGAAACTGGGTTTTAAAAAAGCCCTTACATTTCTTATATCGCCGTACTGCCCTACTGATGAACGATATTTTATGCAGTTCCTTCCAACTTTATTTCCCTTTTTTATTTCTTTTTCCATTCTCGATTTGTTTCATTTTCCCTTTCTGATGTGTATATTATAGTGTTTTTGCAATTCGTACATGCGAGTAAACTTAATGAAAAATGAGAAAAACATCCGTTTCGCGTGAAAAAGTAAAATAACAATATGCATCCACAAAACGAGACACAAAACCGGAAAGGGAGAAACTGTGGGAAGGATATCAAGAAATATTGCTTCTCTCTAAGGGAAAATACTCCAACGATGTTTTTCCCCTTCGTTGGCGGTTTCTTGAGATGAGTTTTGTTTGTTCTTCAATCTATATGCAAATAATTGCGGAAAGAATCGGTATCTTCTCTTTTTTTGTCTTTTGGAGTTAATTTTCCATCTTCAATTCGTGCATTTCTATAAATACTATTTTGTTTTAATTTAGGATTGTTCTAATTTTATAACTGGTGTTTTAGGAAGGATGGTGGGATTAAATAGATTTTAGTACGACATTTTTTTGCCGTTTTGCAGAGAATTTCCTATTTTTTTTAACCATATAGAATATTTCCTTCTTTTTATGGAAAATGACGCTATTTTTTCATAATAAATAATTTCTTATTTCTTCTTTCTCTTTTTTATAAAAATTCATATATATTAAAAATTATAACTAAATTGGGAGACAAAAAAGTTAAATATTGACTGTAAAAAGAATCGAATGGTTATCAAGGGATTGAAATTCCTCCAAACTGCATTAAAAACATTTCCCCTATGAACAATCCTTCTTTTTTATCAAATGTTTCACTTCTTTGTATTTATTTCGCATTTATTTTTGCAATATTTATAAAATGTTTTTAGAATCGAAACATTTTACTCATTCGCAGTGTTTGTGTTCTATTTCTCCCTCTATTCATTGATATATGTTCTTTATTTTGGTGCCTTTGTCATTTTATTTTGATAAGATTTTTTCATTTATTTGTTTTGTTGATTATACTTTTTTTTCTATTATTGTAATTTTTATTCGCATTGTTAAATATTTTTTTTACTATTTTGTAATAAAAAGTAATTGTATATGTATGATGGCATGAACAATTCTACAAAAGAAATCAACTCGAAACCTGAATTCAGGTATATTAAATCTTGATTGAAAGAGTTCTTGTTAAATTGGAAAAAGTTTTAACTGTATTTATAATCAGTTTGCATTGTATATAAAATTATATTTGTTGTTATTTGGTATTATAAATAAAATTGTTTTTTCAGTCAGTTCCACATAAGCTGTCAGAAATAAAACCCCTTTCCATTAGAAATTGTCTTCGCATTTTTTTATCAAAGCATATAAATGCGTGTTTTTATCTTCAATGGTGACAACCATATCTATACTACCATTAATTATTTACGTATGACACAGTTTTGAAATGCTATTAAAACCAATAAGGCACTTAATTAACAAAAGATATTGTCAATTTTTATTCAAAAAACAGGATTATACGAGTCTTTTAAAGGTTAGCTAGTGCATTTAATTCAGAGTATAACAGTGACCAGCAACTTCTTTCTTACTTCTGGCACTTTCATTGTCAGAAATTTGATTAATTCTCCTCCATTTCACTTTGCACCTTGGTGAATGACGAATGCAGTAATTTTCTTAGAAATAATGTTTTTTACTTCATTTCTTAAAAATACTTGATCACATATGACTGATTGTATATTTGGTTCTTTTCCATTAACCAGGCACAAGTGAAAAAGTGTCAAAGAAATTTGACAAAATTCTACATTATTTGGCGATTTTACGATTGCCCCCGGTAAACGAAAAAGAACCTATATTTACCTAGTCAACATCTGATTTTGAGTCTACATTCGTTTTTCTGAGTTTGGACTTCGTAACTTTCAACTTGTGAAATAAAACAGAGTAAGAGAAATGTCGCCAAATAATTGAGATTTAACGTGCTCTTGGCTAAAATATGATAAAGATCTTCAAAGCATACAACATACAATTCTATGATTTCGCAACACAAATTATATAAAGAGGGACGCGATCCACATTTCCACCAAAATATTGTTATAAATATGTAATTTAGCTTCCCGGGCGGGTTTGTTCGGTCGCTGGAAAGACTGTTTTACGCTGAGTTGGATGCTAATCTGATTCTGAATAATTGATCCCAGAGCATGGCGACAAAACATATGTTACTGGAAATTTCTAAAACTTTAACGATTGAGTCAGTAGGAACAGAGACATGTCTGCCTGTACTAGAGTTTTCTTTTCCCGACTCTTGGATCTGAAAAATTTGGGCAGTATCAAGCCGAATCAGTCGTGTGTCGAGTCGTGGAAAGAGACAGTGAATAGTTGGTTCAGTGCAGCGAAGCGAAAGCGTTATATGGAGCTCAAGCTTTTGCTGAATTGATCTATGTGCAGAGATATAGTGTTAATTGGGGAAGAAGCATCGAATCGTGGATGGAGTATCTGGTCGTGTATTAATGTCAGCAGTTTGATACAGATAAAGCGATGGAATAGTGGAGAATTGCAGGCGTTTGGTGTGAGTTTACGAAGATTCCCTCCTCCTGCTGAATCATATTTAGTCGGTTTGTCTGCTGTGGTTTTTATTACTACTAGTTACTATTTATAAGCTACTGTTTTTTGTAGTGTGCTGTTATATGTCGATTGTTTTCGTTTCGGCTGTGAAATTGTCTGCGCATCAATGTCTTGGGGGCCTGAAGAATACTGAATGTTTTCACACCATATACCCTCCACACGCGAACTCAGCGACTTTACGAACACAGTGAAATTGAAGTTATATTTCAATATTATGCTTTAGGAATGAATTTTGGTCTTAGGTACACGTCCCACTCTCTTCAAAATATTTCCAGAAGTATCATTTTCAGAGAAAACATTGTTTAATGTAACTTCACCCATCATATACGCATTTTGCCTTTGATAGCAATTTCTCAATCCTAGGATTACTAAACTGTGGTTCAGTTTTATTAAACAGTTTTTCGTATACAAAGTATAGAGAAAGTATTGTGATTGTCGAAAAGTTTGAAATTGATTTTGACTAATCTCCACGTTTTACACCTCCCTGAGTTCGTAAAATATGATTTCCGAAAAATGTTCGCCTGTCAAACATAATTCAAATACGATTTGAGCCAGATGGATAAAATTTGATATACGGGATTTACACGTAATTTGTTGATTTTGATCAAATTTTGCGACAAATCCGTTACGAGGAAGTCTGATTGTACATCTGCTCCCATATAAGTTAACTTAGAAAATACATAATGAAGAGAACAAAGTATATAATATTCAGTACAAGATTTAATATCTATTGTTTAGACTACTATCGCCGGATTTCTGGCACAAAGGTAGCGCGTCTTCCTCGTGTTCTGGAAGTCCCGGGTTCTAGTCTGGGTTAAGGCATAGTTGTTCTTCTATGTGATGTGTGATTGTGCCCCCCTGTAAAATGCGGCTGAACAAAAGAGTGTGATGAGTGTGTAGCTAAAGTCGTACTCTTGGCCTTAGTTGACGCTACTTAAAACCAGCGACGATTATTCTTCGGCTTAAAATCTGCTGATGTATCAGCGTGCTTGTTCATGGCAAGTGCCATAAGTAACAACCACAACAGAACGCTATTAAAGTAAAATCAAATCTGTCAATTTGACCATCTGTCGGGTTGTACTTTCAGAAACAAGCAAACGCATCGATTCAAAATGCAATGACTTTAGCACACCAAATCAGATATAAAATTTTATAAAAAGTGTAATTTTTGCTCATATTTTTATTTTATCGGTAGATAAAAACGTGTCTGAAAACATAAATTCAATTTTTGGATTTTATTAATCGCATACCAGGGATTCATTGCCAAAAACTTCGCTAAGATCATAAGTTATATTCAGTAAAAATGTAATAATTCATGGTTGATATTTCTAATTTTGTACACCCATACTATAAAAGTCCTTTATTAAAGAATATAAGAGAAAGATTTTTTTGGTGGGGGGGGGGGCATTGCTGTCTGTTTTTAATAAACGTTGATAATAATTTGATCATTTTTTATTTTAGGAACTAGATAATATAATTCTTAATGTATCTACAAAATTTTAAGCAAATCATTCGATAAACCTCTAAACCAAAATATTTTTGAGTTGTTCGTCTTTTTAGTCCCCCCCCCAAAAAAAACTGCCATTTTTTCCAATTTTTAATACTATTTTATTATTAAGCTGGTATATTTTGATTTAATGTATCGTATTGCAAGCAATTTATTTGAACATTACAGGTTTTTTTTCGAATTCGTTCATGCAAATATTCAAAAATATTTATCTCAGCTGAACCATATAATTTTAATCAAGTAGATATATTTACTGAACTTAAAGATATGCGCCTATCTGAAACGAAAATATACGAAACTATTAGCAATTAAGACATTAATTTTCAAATGTTTCAGTAAAAATTCGAACTTCGTAATTTTAGAATTAATAGCACAATTACAAAAGGGGGGGTGTTAAGAGACACAATAAGAAACTGTGTAAATAAACAGCATGCGCAGTCATGTTTATCATGTGATTGTGACATCAAGCAAGTTAATTCCAATAACACTGAAAGAATTCTAGATCCGTTTCCTCACGAAAGATGTTGCTGAAAGAAACTGACTTCCATTATTACGCAATTCCTCATTTTCAGATGCTAACTTGGTTAGGCGAAGCCCGACACCTTTGTCTCGAGCGCATATTCGAAATAACTGACTGTTCTTTTAGAATAATTAGCTGTCTGCCTCTTTGTGTTGTGCGGTGAGCAATTAACTCGCCGCCGTGAGTTGAATATTTTGACTAAAGCGAGGAAAATGAAACTCATCCGTTAAGTGCTCTTTTGGAAAAGTGGAGAATCAGAATCTCAGAAAGAGAGAGAATTTCAGGAATTGCTATTGGCGGGAGGTATGGTTACAGTTAAATCTAATTTTTGATGCGAAACTGAATAGGTACCTAGTTTTTAAAAGAAACCCCCATTTGGTATCACCCCCCTCCGAAACTTGATCGCGCTTATAGAGACTTTAGACCTCACTCCCATGAAACTGTGGATCTTTTGGAAAGGCAGTGAACATGACTTGTTCTCAGATTTTATTCTGAATTGTTTGCTTTACTGTATCATAGGGAAAAAATCACTACTTGTGCACTAAATGTATGTTATTGGTGAAAAATAATTTCGGAAGATCGATCATTTGTGTGAATACAAAGTTTTAAATAAATCCAACTGATAATCACGGGCGATTAATTCCTAATACATAACATAACGACATCCTGTTCTCCATATCTATAACACTAGGTTATTTAATCAGTTGGATGAGCACAAGAAAGAAGGGAAAAAAACTTAAAAAGAGAGAAAGAGAAGGCAAATCATAAATTGATCTCCAGAGAGAATCCTATCGATGGTAAATACTACACGATTGTATTCTATTTTTCAATAGCTTCTAACAGTTCACACTTTTACCTACATATATTTATATATCTTGTTCGAATTTTCAATCATTAGTAAAATACTTTTCATTCATCTACTCAAGTTCAAATACATTTTTTTAAAACTTCTAGTTGGTGAAACTCGATGTTATTACGGTTTTTTCAAATATTAATTCCTAAATTAAATTTAATTAATTTTTAACACTTTGAATAAAGCTTTCGCAATTTGTAAAAAAAATTGAAATAAACACGCTATATCTCAATTGGTAAAATGTGAAGATTACAGAATTTTTTGCGAGAAAAGTAAAAATGCAAGTTCAATTCTTGCAAAAATCAATAAATTTTCGATGCATTATTTATATTAATTGTAGTTATTAAATAAAAAAAAGTATCTACAAAAATTTTTTTCGTTCACCTAAATAGACTTTAATTTTTTATATTACTTTTTTTACTCACATTCACGGCCAAATGACACTCCTCAATAAGAACCAAAGTTTATTTATTTGTCCTACTAATTTTCTATTTCAATTCTTCTAGCTAGTAAAAGAAGTTTCGGAGCTCGATTGATTTTGGGTTGAAATAACAGTTTTGATGTCATAAGTATTTGTCAGTGTTTTAAAAACGCATCTGCTGTCAAAGAAGCACACGTAATAACAAAATAATACTGGTAAAAGTAGGTAAACGTATTTTTTGGCAGTAAATTTCGGAGACATCAAAACTTCCTAACCAAAACAACATATGTTCTCACATGATAATAAGAAAACCAAAGATAATTATGCTCTTCTCTCTCTTCAATATAGTTCAAAAATTAAACTAAGAAATTCTTTCTTATGTCACAAAACTTTATTATCTACATTTAAATGAAGGAAGAATAGATCTAAAACATGATTAATTTTTCAAATATGTTTAAAATACAAACAAGCTATTTTTAATTCTTGTTAGTTAATACAATCTTTTGGCATAAGCTAAAAACTTCAAAGCTTTTCAGTAATATATTACAGATATTTTTTCCAATTCTATTTTTATCTTATTTTTAATATTTCTTGATATTATATACTTCTCTTTAAATGCTGAATTATTAGATAACAATGAAGCTATTGTTTATGGTTGTTTCAATATGTAATTTTTTATAAATTTTGTTTAAGGAACCGAAGAGAATTGAAAATTTGCCTTCTTCATATAGTGAATAAATCTCTTAAGTTGCTTTAGCAGTCTTAATAATAATAATAATAATAATAATAACAATAGATATATAGAATGCTCATTTATCAGATTCCAATTTAATTATCTGAAAACACAAAAATAATCTATGAAATTAAGATACATTACCTCGTATTAAAAGCATTAAATTATCTCACAAATAATCTAAAACAATATGTATATTCTAATCTAAAGCAATATGTAATTATTAAAACGCATATTTTTAAATTTTAATAGCTCTTACAAATAATATATCCGGTTAATATTTTTGAAAAATATTTTTTCACCATTTATTACTACCCAGAAAAAAATTATAAAAGAATAGACTAATTATTTATTGGTTCAATGATTGCAAAGTGCTATTAATACTATGACTAGTATTAGCAAACACATGCCTTGGTGATTTTTTGGATTATAAATACTGTAATAACCGAACAAAAATATTGATTTTCATGCAAAATATTCATAAATTTATTTACACATCAGCATTAAGATATATAGTGAAAAATTAAGTGAATAAATTTTATTTTAATACTATCCTTATTAATAAGGCTTCTTTCTTTAATTTCTTTTCCCTACAAAACTCTAAATTATTGAAAATACTTTCTTCATATTTTACTCACAATGAATCATTAAGAAGATTTAGTAAATGTTTCGTGAAAATGAGTTAAATGGTTATTAGTTATTAATTAAAATCTATGTTTCTTTCCACGTTTGCATTATCGTAGAAAAAATAGCTGTGCCGAAGATTTGATTACTAATTTGAAGTTGAAATGGTTAAAGCATGAAAAAGATAGATATTATATAATGCTCATTATATCTAATTGATTAATTTAAATTGTTACTATTAATAAATTAATTTGATTTTAAAATATTTTTGATTCTAATAGAAGTATTATGTTACTTTCAATACTACTATTAGATAAGGTATGAAATTCACGATTTTAATCTACTATTTTCATATTGCACTTCGTAAATAGTGCAATATGAAAATAGTAGATTAAAATCTATTTAGGTTATTTCTCATAGTTTTAACAATTTCTGTCATGCACTAAAAATTAGTAATAATTTCATTTGAAAAATCCACTTTTTACTTATGAAAACTTGTTTCGGAAAAATTGCATATTTTCGAGAAACTCTGAGAGGATAAACAATTTTTCTTTGCATTATAATATTTTATGTAAAAGACTCGTTTACTTTTAGATATTTCATAAAAAATTTTTTAAAAATTAAATTTTTTTTCTATAGATATGTTTAGATTCTGGCTAGTTTTTGCATTAGATATATTTTTATATTTCTTTCTCGCTAAGAATGTTAAACCATACAAGTTTTAACACTTGATTTGTTATAATACCTTTATACTTTTCAATCAATATGCTTTATTATATATTTCAGATTTTTCTCACAAATACTGAACCATAAATATAATTTTATTGAAAGCTTTGTGTCATCTAATTATGTAATAATTCATTAGTAAACCTCATAAAAATAACTTTATCTGGAGCAATAAATTCTCTGTCGAATAAATAATAAAGTAATATAGATGTAAGATTATATTTCAAATTCTCTGTGTTGTAAACAATCATCTATTTTCCAATTATCGTCTGCCAATATAATACATTCTAAATTATTTTTCGGTTGAAATAAATTAGTTTGCTCTTTCTGAGAGGAATTGTCATCTGCGACCTTTCAAGAAAATTGGATGGATCCAAATGAACCATTATTTCGGGTTATCCTAATTTTAATTAAAGTATTTCGAACTGAAAAGGATTGTCATAAACATTCTGCAAGACGCATTCACGGTGGGTATTTTTAATATGATTTCTCTTACATCTTTTGCTCGGTAAAGAAGCTTTTCAATTTAATATTCCATGAATTATTTGCCTTTATTCTCATTTTTATTCCTTTCCTTTTCTATTTTTCATTAAAAAAAGGATTTATAAGAATTTTCAGAGTCTCGAATAATAAAATAATGCTGTTTTTTTTATCCATACAGTAAAGGATTTGAATAGATGAGGTATTAATATTCCGGATTAGGGGTAAGTTCCTGTTAATATCCTAAAACTGAAAATTATATCCTATTTCTTCAGTAAATAACCACGTTTTAGTTTTAATGGTTTAAAAACAGGTTGATATCACAATATGATAGCTGGAAATTGTTAAAAATGTAATCAAAAATTATCTTAGGTTTACTAATAGGTTAATTGAAACTATATAGGTTTTTCAAAAACAAAATTTATAGATAATATTTGCAAAATGTATAAGATAATTATTGATTTTAAAGAATATAACAATGCTGAAACTAATTTTTCTTATAACAAAATAAAGGCATTGACTCGTTTCTATCTTATTTATGAAAATTTAAAAGTTTACTCTTTCTGGCAAATACTAATTTATAAAATAAATATATAGATGTAAATAATAATAGATATAGCTAATTCTCAAAAGAAAAAAATGAAGCAAAATTTTATTGTTTTAAAGTCAGTTTACCATGAAATAAATTACCAAGATATTGATTATAAGAAAAATATTGCTGAAATACTATTTTCCATCAATGCCCCTGAAAACAGCAATTTACAGATTTTCTTTTAGCATGCTGGATTAACTCTAAGTCAATGATTTCTGACTTTGACTTTCAGATTCAGCTGTCATTTTTGATTTAGCTATATAAGGAATATTCTGGTAAATGAAAGAACTTTAGCTCCCTTTTATTAGGAACCACGGATCTGTAGTTTCTTCTGGTAAATTACATGCTCTGTAACATATAAGTGCGAGAGGCTGAAGCACTTCAATAAATATCATTGATGCATTTTTGCATTGGGAGCTTTTTTAATTAAAATTGTGATTTGTTTCTTTTAATTGGCGTTTGTTTGAATGTGGCTAATTTCTGCTGGTTTTAATCATTCCGCATACTTCGATTGGGTTTTTGAGGTTTAAGCTTTGTTTTCTCATGTGGAACAACACTCTTGAAATTAAAAAAACATTTAACAACTTTAAATGAAAAAGATTTACGACTCCAATTTATATCAAGAAACGGTCAGGTATTTATTTAATTTAGCCAGTATGTAATGGATGACTTTCGTAACAGTATCTGACTGTTTTTGTCAAAATAATGATTTACAACAAGCATTAATTTGCTACTTAAAGCAAAATGAAAGATAATTTATTAAAAATATCTTGCTCTCAATTAGAGAATTGAATACATATATAATAAACTACCGATTGTTAGAGAAACTGGGTGGCGTTACTACGGTGTATAGTAAGCTAAATCATTTATATAGAGCATGAACTAATGCAGAAGTGTTTGAGAAATTCTACTTTATAATTAATTAACAGAAGTCCACATATAATTGTGACTTTCATTAGCGTTATACTTCTTCACTTGTTAGTTTTTTCATTTGCTTTTTTTACATAAAAAATTGATGAAACAGCTTTCTTTTCTTATTTGTGATTAATTTCTTAACAAAAACTTTGAAAGCTTTATCACTCAGGGTGTTCCCAAATTATAGATCGGTCCCACTTTTGATATCGAACTGGAACCACTGGGAAGATCTTGAATATATGTGTATTTATCCACAATTTGCAAAAATGTGGTGGATTTAACAACACGACAAAAAAATATAATATGCCAGTGACTCATTAAACCCAGATCCTTTTCGTTATGAGCATTTAAGTCAGTTTACGTGCACAATAATTTCAGATTCGTTATCATTTGTGTAAGATTTCTTATATTTAAAAACAAAAGTTTTTTTAATTTATGAAAGTTTATTTTTCTTTTAAAAAAATACTATTTCAAATAAAACGTCAGTTGTGTGTCTCAAAAAAATCCTTCTAGGCAAGATGAAAGGAAAAGAATATTAGTTAATCATCTAAGTTACTATTTTCAAATTCTTTTTAATCCTTAGATAAAATTCAATAGGAATGATTTTCTCGGGTACTTTTCCGCTAGACGGGCGCAAGCGAAAAATCTCCTAACAAATTTGGTGGGATTCTACATTTTTTGGCGATTTTTCCCTTGCGTCCGGCTAACCGAAAAGTACTTTTTCCGAAAAATTCTTGCATTATCTTCAAGCAACTTGAACATAATAAATCTGGTTTAATTCTAGATCAAAAGCGTTTATCAATTGATTATTTGATATGGTGAGTATTTAAATATGAAATTAACGTTTTGTAACTCACGTATGCAGGAAGTCAAATGAATGAAATTTAATAAGTGTCTTTAGACTATAAATTTCTATCAATACTTATAACTTTAATCAGTCTGAGGGAATAATGTCTCTCTGTCAATTATGAGATAGCGAATAAAATAATTCAACAATATAAACTGATGAATTTTGATATGATGTCACAACACCAATTCTGTAGATATAATTAAATTTTCAATAAAATCTATGGAAGGAAAAATGTATATTTATTTATAAGTCCAACTTAAAGTGAATTTGAAAATGCCAAAACGCAACGAACTAGATGGATGATATTCGAAAACCAAGCTCTTGGTTAGCGCTTTCCGAATTTAAATAAAATCTATCCTTTTTTACCTAAGTAATGTTTTTCTAAATTTTAATATCATATTATTTTGATAAACTTCTTCCAACAATACTTTTCCGTTACCGTTATACCGTTCCGTTTCCCTTCCCTCGCGCCAGCGAAAAATCGCCAAATGATGCAGAATTCCACCAAATTTCTTAAAGCGATTTGAAATCGAAAAAAAAATCCCCAAATAATGTAGAGTTCCGCAAAATTTCTTTGGCGATTTTTCGCTGGTGCCCGATTAACGGAAAGTACGCTTAAAATTTAATTTTTTATGATAGATGTCGTTTATTAATCAGTTATGTTTTTCTGCCGCATCTCTATCTGAATTACAGAGAGAGCTTAACATTTCGAAAACAACATCATTATGTTTTTAAAGAAAAATGTGGTAAACATTTTAAAATAAAAGATTTATTAAAAACGAGAAAACAATTAAAATTGAAATTGAACAAAACCTTGTCCTAACAAAATAATGATTTTTAGAATGCTATGAATTAAAATTCATACGTTCTTCACTCTGTGTATTAAAATTCATAAACAACTTCATTTGCACAGTTCTTATTTTTCTCTTTTTAATGGAATTTTCAATCATTTATGTTCTTAACAATGGTTCCTTTTCTTTTGTTAAGATTCATAAGAAATTGCTTTCTCGAATTTCACAAAATATAATTTATTTTCGTTTTTTTATGGCAAGATTTGATCATTTTCTATGAATTTTGCATCCAAAATCTTATTAATTTTATCTTCCTTTTGAAGTACTTTTTTTGTGTATATTAAATTAACTCGATTTATTCTTGTGAAAAAACGCAAGAAAAAACGGTTCCGTTATTTGTAAACATATCTTCCAAGCATTATCAAGATATTCAAAACAAACAAAAAAGGAACAGAAAATTTAAAAATCTCGCAGGATTCTTGAAAAATGGAACAATGATAGGACAAATTATTTTATTTATAATATTATTTTCATACATTAATTAAAATATTTATTCACGAAGCTTTAAGTAAATTTTAAGATTTATTTTAATATTTTCATATGCATAAGGAAATATTAAAAAATAAAGAGTTGGATTCAGTAAGTAATCAACAAAGAATTTCTCGTTTTATACTGTCGAACTAAATACTTATGGAATCGAATTTGTATTTTATCCTTGTTCTTTAATTTATACGATTGTTGTAATTCAAAAATATTATGAGCTAGATTAATAAAAAGCGACAGTGTTAAATTTTAATAATTATTTAATATTTAATCAACTTAATGTTAGGCTCGTGAATCTGTATCAAATCCAAAAGCAGAAAGAGTTATAAAATATCTGAGGATATTATATACTTTTCTATTATTAGGTTTGAAAATTAGTTTCAATTTTTATTAAAAATCTTGAGATCTGTTTTGAAAAAAAAATTAAGAAAATACTACAATATGATATTTGTTCAATAAATACTTTTAAGACAGAGGACAAATGAGTTTCTTTGTTTTTCAGAGCAATCGTCCTTATTTTGATCTCATAAAGTTATCTTTTTTTTATTTCTCGTGTCCGAAGTACAAAGAAAGTACTGTAATTGAGAAAAAATTCAGACTCAAAATTTGCCAAATCTGAGAGTTTTAAATGTCTTCAACTTCAAAGAACCCTCCTCTTTTTTGAAAAATATCTATTTGTTTGTCTGTATACACTGAAAATAACTCAAAAACGCTTTGAGTTCGAATGAAGAAATTTGGTATATCGTATTTACACAAAATTTTCGATATCTCAAATTTTGAACAAAATCTATTCAGAGAAAGTTTTACCGTTCTTGTATAATATAGTATAACTACAAAAAGAAGAGAGCTAAATGAATAAAATTCTATACGCAGATGAATTATTGTAAATATTTATAAAATGCGCTGCGAAACTCAACGAGATTGAATATCTGACAGTTTGTTACAGAAGATTGTAAAAGCGACAACCCAATAATAGCTTAAATATATCAAATTTAGTATATAATTATGTGAATGCAATTTCATTTTTATCTATAATGTTGATTTCATTTGGTTGGGGAAAAAGTCTAAAGCACAATTCTAATTTTCCGATCTTTTAACCACATGGCAAGATTTAACGCCAAAATATTCGCCAACATTTGCATATGTTCAGTAAAATTACTATTTTCATGCTAGAGATTATTTTTCATAACTAATGTGTGCCTATGCACTGTAAGACATTATCTGCTTTACCCAAAATGCAAATTTTTTTGTGAGGGTCCGGGAATTACACCCTAATTAGAAAAAATACGTAAGAGTTTGGGTCAGACAATTCTCTCTGGTTCTGTGAAGTAATGGAGTTCAAGATATTTAATATAATACTGAATCTGGTAGAATTTTAAGTGCTCTGGAATAATATATATATATTCTTAAATAATGTAAAGTTTTTATTTAAATCTCTTGTGATCCAGCTGAAGTGTAAAAAGGCCAACCACGGCTGTAAAAATTGAGCATTGTGCACAATAAAACCACAAATGTTTATATTACCTAAATGTTGCTTTTCTATCAAATTTCAGGATTTTAAAATCCTTATCCTGTCTTATCTCATAAATGTTGAGAAAATATTCTCTTTTTTTGCAACTTGAATTTTAACTCGCATTTGAGAAAATTCATTTGGGAATTCTATTTCCTTTTTTACATTCGAATTACTTTAAATAGAAATAAGCTCATTTTCTTCATAGAATTAAAAAAAAAGCTGTGTATTTTATTTTTTGTCTGATTAATTGGCTAAAATAGAAATTCACTTTTTTAGAAAATACCAAATTACTAACAATGGCTTAAAATTGTAAAAAAAACCAACACAAAAAAACAAACACTGTGAGATATAAAATTTACTACAAAATTTTATATCTCACAGTTGAAAATCGAAAACAACATCAAAAAGAATAAATGATACTAATGATATAATTTCTTTTTTTTTCCAACCTTACACCGAACTATCACAGTTTTAATTTAAAATTACTGCCCGTAATTCCTCCAAATAACTAACACACATCGCGTTCTTCTCAATACAAATTATTTGCACAAACCTTGATCATTTCAAATAAAAGAAAATATTTTTACCATATTCTATCATTTGTTTGGCATGAGTATTTTGATTCACATTCCCAATATTGCGTCTATTTTCCGCACATTAACACTCACTTCCACCGAATATTTTATATTTATCTTTAATTTTTGTATTTATGATCATGTGTATTGTTGTTTACTCGGGTAAGGTCTTTCTCTCAATTTGTCCAAGTACAAATGCTTACGAAATAAAGAAAAAGTAAAATTGTAAACAATAGTTTTTGTATTTGAAATATAAATTCCTATAAAATTTTGAGCCAAATTTGTTTGTATTTTCGCATTAATATAAATGCAATAAATAATTAAAATTT